>OY728590.1:8427851-8694103 GCA_963422195.1 Carabus problematicus
CAAAATGAAATGAGCAACCATATGAAAACATTAAAAGAGGAAAAGACAAATGAACAATGATTACTTTTACACCAAAAAAAGAAACATGCTACGTTTCATTTTTATACTTGAAGGGTGCACCATAAAACATAAAACTTTCCAAAGGTTGGCAATTGGAGTATATTAAGTAGGTTGATTTTACTCGCGCCAGTATAAAATTATAACCGTAATTAAACTAAGGTGATAACAAATCTAAATATAAAATAACACCGAAGAAAATAGAATGGAACGTGACAAACTCCACACGATAAGCTTGGAATGGTAGTTCGCGTGTGTTTGGTACGTGGTGAACAACAAGCACAATAACAACGTATGAATTTAACTTTACGAATAAACATTTACGTTACGTTTGTACTGTGCGGAACAAGCGGCTGGACTTGGAGACATTGAACTACGGTATAAGCTACCCGACATGAATCTTTGATATACCGAGCTTCAACATGGATGTGTCTAGTATCATTAACTCGTAGAAAATGGCACGCAGCTATATAGAACTGGATCCACAAACTTATTTACAGCATCATCAACGTGAAACGTGGCTCGTGTTACTAACATAACTGAACGTAATTCTAACAAAAACATCACATGTTAGGAAACAAATATAATTATATTACCACAGATAAATTATCTTGATTTTCAGAATACGTTGTTGTCCTTCTTTGTCAATAGTATCTTTCTTGAATCAAAACAGCAATAGTTATATAAAATCTAAAGCAAAAAATACAAAATCGATACTCAATTTCCTTTCCGACAATAAAATCTAAAGCCGGTCCTGGCGATGAGCTGCGGGAATAAGACGATAATTCACGCGCAGTGGAGAAAAGACTCAGAATAACCAGACCAGAGTCGTAAGCATTGCTACGTATAGAGAATGAGTTGCCTGAAATTCAAACAATAATTAAATAAAGATTTTCCTATAATTATGTTCAAATAATAAGTAATATGGCAGGCTGGAATATTGAGTGAGTACGGACCTGCTTTATTCTAGATTTACGGGCGCGATGTCCGGTCATTTCCGGGCATTCTTCGTGCGTACAATTCATCTGTTCGCATAAAGAGCAGACAGCACATGGCAATATGAGACGGCTCGGATGTAATGTGCAGGTTGACATACTGTTCGATAAACATTAGAGTTTTCAGCAGATTCGTCGGATGTCATTGACAATGTACGCAGTACAAGTCTGCTCTCAATCCGCCGTATTCCTGCGCCAGCGTCCGTCAGCAGGACAGACACAGCGCAGCGCAATCATACAACTTGCATACGAACTAAGCTGACAGGTTTGCCGTACTCGGATTATTATTATGAATTCATGCGGCTCAAGCCCGAATCCGCCGGTCATATTTCCCGCTCTAGGAAGCACTGCAGGAATATAAACAGGATATTGATTCTGTTTACAGCTTATCAAATATTAATACCATCGTCTCTAGATGTGGAGTCTGATATTCTGAGGGATCTTGGTTCATGTAGAAATTTACAAATAGTTAAAGACGAAGCAACTATTTTATCGAATGCAACACGGGAAACGTATGACAATTGCGCATATGTTCCAGATAAACGGGGTTAGAGAATACTTTCGTATTCAGTATGTTGTTTAGAAAATTAATAATGTAAATACAGGCTGCCATTAACTCCGGCTGAAACACTATATAATTAAATGCACTTAGGAATTAATTCATTTATGAGCATCTAAATATTAATACAGCATATCACGTGATATAATGTCATTTATCATTTGCACAATTTCTTCCATATTCTACATCTATGTGAAACAATGAACTCGGGAGCCGTGTGGTTTTATTCGAGATTTCTGCATAAATATCCTTGTTATCTGCATCAATGATGGTAGTAAGGTTTGTGTGTACGTGAACATTTATGTGTGCATAGGATCGAAGGACGTAGTAACATTTACAAACACGCGAATATCGGGAAGTTGGGGTGGTGTGGACGAGCATAGTACATGTACGTTGCATAATAACAGGGCCGGGAACACACGTGTCACCACCAATACATACATATATATATATATATATATATATATATATATATATATATATATATATATATATATATATATATATATACCGGTGTCCCAAGAAATCTGGGACATAGGGAATTAACATGGAAATATAGAAATATTGTGATTATTTCTGAACAATACATATTAGAACAAAAGTGTAAATAAAAAAGTTGTTCAGAATTTTTAATTTTACCACTGGATTATATCGCTTTTATTTATTACAACCGTTGATTATAGGCTTAACTTGTAAAAAAATCAAAATGGGTTGATGTCTTGAAGAATCGTCATATTTGGAGCAATTTTGCTAAAACTTTTAAAAAAGTTGGTGTTTTTTATTGTGTATTATTAACTATACCCGGTTGATTGTTTGGGTCCTTAAAAATCATGTAGTATTTATTATTTTCTTATGATGGCCAGAAAGCCAAGTTGAAGTGGGAAGGTGCTCGTATATACTACATGCTCCGTAAACAGCTAGCAGCTAATTATTTAATTAAAACTATTGTCCTGGCATATGATACTCTAGGGTCATGTATAATTACTGCTGCACATTTCCTACAGATATATTTATATGTATTTGCAGACATTTTAACAAAGTAGTACACATAACTTCACAGACAATAGCACTGCCATCCTTCTTGTTTATTGTTCCTTTCAACCATAAGTGAGCAATCATATCTGTCTTGTGTTCATCGTGCTGTTCACCCGTGAACAATTAATACTTGCTCCGTAGCTTACGGCGCGAAACAGATATTTCATCTGCAGATAACGTATTAATCCGATTACAAGACCAACGAAATATAACATCAAGCAATGTACACTGTACCCTGTGCACCAGAGACTAGTTTCTTTTCATACATACACACTCACACACTCACGGCATTTTGTTTTATAACCAACACGATGTGCGTCAAGTACTTTCTACGCTGACGTTGAGAAAATATTTTCTCCAAACTCTATTGCCACACCCGCCACCAACCAGAGCCGTTATAGCAACAATTTCATCCGACTCTATGTGAAGATTACTAGTACGTACGTTACGTGATACCGTCAAAGAAAAAAAAATACGAAATGAAATCGTTACGAAACACGTGTTACGGCGAATAGCAGGTTAGGTTTAATAATAATTTTTTCTCAAATGCTGACCCTGCAAGCTATAAACTGTCGTCATTTACATAAATACATAGAAAGCAATGTATATACCGGGTGTCCCAAGAAATCTGGGACATAGGGAATTAACATGTAAAATTGAAAAAGTTGCGATTACTTCTGTATTATACATTTTAGAGTTCTAAAATTTGGTACAGGTGTTGGGATAGGTTACTAGCATTCATTGGTATTAATTAAAATGATATTAATGCTCACATTTCTGATAAAAATGCTTTTAAAAAGTAATAATTAATAGGTGTAGCTTAAATACCATTTTTTGCAAGAGCTATAGTGTTCGGTACGATGTCTGTAGCATTTTCCGATTTTAAAAATTTTTGCGCAAAAAAATCCCGGACAGACCCCTCGGATGACGAAATGACTATTACAACATGTGACCGTATGTATGCCGTTCGTCCGCTCGCTGGCTCGTACGGTTTTTGTTCCACTAACTCCTCCTAGACTATCTAACCGATCTTGATGAATTTTTTTTTTTACAAATGCCTATTATGGTCTTGTTGTGCATCTGATTTTTTGTTTTTAAAAATTTGTTTTATAACTTGCAAAAAAAATATTTTTCAAATTTTTTTCAGTTTTATTTTTTTTCGCCTTTATTTTCCACTCAATTGCATTCAAAATTTTCTTGCATATGCAGGAAATGAAACATTATTTTTCCATATTTTTAATTTTGAAAAATTAAGAAAGACCATTGAAGAAAAAATATTTTTAAATTAAAAAAAATGAACAAAAGAAGACCAATGCATTTATAGTCGGCTTAGTCTGCTTTGCTTTTGTTGAGAGAAGGAAACGGTTTCGCACTTGTTTTAAATTTGTTGTTTTATTTGCGACCTAGGCACCTAGGATTTTAAAAGTGTATTAAGATAAATAATAATTTATCCATCAAACCGATCTTGATGAATTTTTTTTTTACAAATGCGTATTATGGGCTAGTTGTGGTTACAATAAAAGTGATTTTATAATTAGAACAGCATTTATGTCAGTGTATAACATTAGTATTAATTAGTGTAATTCCCTATCTCATTGCAAAGAATGTGTAATCCGATTCCACACTTGCCACAGACTTGCCACAAAGTAAAAAAAATAATAATTTTTAAAAACATGCTTTTATGCGTTTGGAGTTTGGAGTTTGGAGTTGTTATCAATCGGTTGTTATCAATCGGTTATTATTATCACTTTCACAAAGAACGGCCCGGACGTATCCAAAGTATATTTACATTAAAAAAATTTCGGTTATAGTAATCAAGACATCGGTTTATGTTATCAATTTTTTTCTTAGAGATGTTTTTGTCCCGAGCAATTTTCAAAGCAACAGTACAATAAAGTAGTTTTTACAATGGACTTTATAGAAATTTGATTGTCTAGTTTATTATATTATACCCTGCTGGTTGGCAGTAAACACAAATAAGCTCGGACAATGCGTTTGTTTAGTCTTAACTCAACTAAGTTTTGCGGCAAGGTGTGCAGCAGAGGTCATCTGATTTTCAAAAGCATTACGCGTATGAAATTTTTATTAATAATTTGCTCCGCGAACATCAGAGACCAAGAAAATGAATAATTTTTAAAAATTTGAAAATCTCTTTGCCAATAAACACATATACGTATTGTAAATGTACAAAATAATTACATATATGTATGTACTACATACATTTCTACACATTTTCAAATTTAAATGCAAAAATGTTATATTTATTTTAATTTTTTTAGTTAATTTCATTCTTTATTTACTGTTACATATGTATTTTAAATTAATTAATAATATTTTGTGTTTTTTTCGGATATTGTTATCAATCGGTTATTGTTATCATCACGCCTTTCCTATTACTGGGGTAGCATAGATCAAAAAAGTCACTGATATACTTTCAAGTATTTTTCTTTTCGCAAACATGCAAACAATGCTTTTCTAGAAGTATTCTTCTCATCGTGATATTACTTACTATTAAAATATGAACTGGAGAATACACTCACCAAGTTAGACTGCAATACAGGAACCTGAAACCAACAATTCCAGATGTAAATATATACTTACTGGTATAAACAATATCATCAAGCATAATGAGTTTGTATTCTCTTTGATGAATAAAAATGCTTAAAAAGGAATATTTTAAATCGACTGTAATAAGATAAAATACTAAAGACAATATAAGATTATTCCGAAATGTAAATATACTTTGTAAAATAAATTTGCAAAGAATATAACGAAATATTAATTATTATGAAACAGAATGGCGAATTAATTTTTAAATAACCGAAGAATATATTGACACCTTTTGTAAACAAAAATATCTCTGTTTGTATTTTCAGTGTAAGTGTGACAAGTCTAAGGTCGTGATAAAAACATTAAACCTCACCACGTAAACTGCTTATATGAGAATCACATATGTAAACATTGTTCACAACACTGTGTATATTTTTACTTTTAACATTCAACGCATAATTTAAAATTGTGGGATAAAATATCGTTTTACACAACCAACAATAATTATTCGATTCGACAAGAGAACAATGGAATTATTAAAATACGGAAATAGCCTCTAGTTTTGTTATTTCTATTAGCAAAGAAGACAATAACATCACGGTAAACTCTCGTGTGGTTTATAAATTAATGAAACGAGTTTTATTCGGGTCAGTCAGAGCCAGTCACGCTATTCTGTAATAATAATAATAATTGAAGAAATATCATAATTGCATATGTGTCATGATAAAGAACATCACTTCGCTATTATACTTTGAATAAATAGCATTAAAATAAGCCTAGCTATCTATCTATATATATATATATAAAAAAATCAATTTCAGTCTGTCTGTTCCTTATACAATTCTATACCCGTCGACCGATAGGGATAAAAATTTGCAGATACCCTCTAGGACCATGCAGGTGTCATAGGGTACATGGGAACGCCGATATCTACTGCAAAATGTAGAAAGAAGGACATAAAATTAAATTTGACGTATGAACATAATTAAGTGTCATCAGTACAAT
The DNA here is from genome assembly GCA_963422195.1 of Carabus problematicus. Taxonomy (NCBI): domain Eukaryota; kingdom Metazoa; phylum Arthropoda; class Insecta; order Coleoptera; family Carabidae; genus Carabus; species Carabus problematicus. The sequence goes on from OY728590.1 coordinate 8,434,053, forward strand.
ATTATTCTTTTGTTGGCATATGCAAAGCCGACTATACCACTCACATAGTATATTGTAAATCTTTTGTTCAGATTTATTTACTTCCATGGCAACCTAACTGTTATTGTATTGTTGATGGTTGACAAGGCGATTCAATCTGAATTTAATAAATGTAGGTAATACTAATAATGTTACGTAATAATTTAACATTTATTACGTAAGCAATTATACATGTAAATAATTGTAATATTTCAGTTCAAAATTAATAAATTGTACGCCAAGAAATGTATTCATATTCGCACCGGATGGAAAAACACAAAATATTGTTGATCAAAAAGCTTTAGAATAACAGCTATTGGAAGAACCCCGAGCGACCCCGAGTACTTTTAGCAAGTATAATAAAAAATACATTGTTGTACGGTACAATAAACAATATAATCAATAGAATAAAATACTCTCAATCGTACACAGTTAAACAATTCATGTCACCAAATATTTATCAATATGTTTCTTCAAAATATGGAACTATATCTTGTCTTTTCGTTGACGATATAGCATAACAATCATTTTGCCCTTACTACTTTCATCCCAGAATCTTCCGTTTATTCTAGTTGTGAACAGGCACCCAGCGGACAAACTTGAACATTATTCAATTACACTTTCAATACGCGAAAGAAATTTTCAATATACTTTTCTTTGTTCTCGCCAGTGTAAAGGGAAAAACACAGTGCACGTGCACCGAGCCATTTTCAATAAATCAGATTAAAGTGTAAACAAAAGAATAAATAAACTATTAACAAAAAAGCTGAGTGCATTCGGGTGCAGCGATCGAGCGAGGGTTGAGTCAGACCGAGTAGCTGGTAATCGAGTAAGGAATCTAATGGATATATCGATTGAAATAGCACAGCGCCCACAGACACCAGTTCGGGTATTTGATATGGTAATAACACTCTGTGTTCAGTTGTCTTGGCCAGCTAATCAGACGCGCGACGGAACTAACGAACTCAAACAGGCCTTTGAACTGTGTGATTCAGTGTTGCAATCTGTGACGAGAACAGCGCAATTTCATTTCAATATCAGCGTCATTGCCAATCTTAAACAGCGTTCAATTTCCATACAATATTTAGAATATCTTGATGCAATTATATTGTCATGATTTAAAATGATTTATGTGCTGGTCGAGACCAAAGTAAATTTATTATTTGTTTGAATCAAAATGTTGTAGTTGCTGTTATCATTGCAAAAAAAAAAAAACACGACATACACTTTCTGCGCAGTTACACGAGTCGTATATCATGTTGTACGTTACAAGATATATGTCACATAACATGATCACAGTACCAACAAAACAAAACTATGTTCTCTGTATATATTTGTCTCGTATTACTCAAATATTTTACATTATATTAGTATATTAAATTATACACGATATTTATCAACAATCAGCCCGTTATAAATCAATACTAAAACACAGTTATTAATCATCTATCAAGATAACTGACAGTAAAGTGACATATTAAATTATACATCTATCTACCAAATTAACTGAACTGTCACATTTTACAGAAATCTCTTGATCATTTATTTCAAAACCCAACATAGTAATAAACGAATTGAATGAATGCCTCATAAAGTATATGCATTTTGTTCATTTCAATTTGAATGCCAAACAAATTCATCCTGGTATAACGAAACAAAACAATATCGATCTGTCAAGTTGTATCGGAACAAAGATAGCAGGCATTCACTGTGTATTTTCCACAATGCACACGGATGTTGTTTGCAACACCAGGTTTTCCATGTACATTAGATGTGTATGTAGATATTACACGAATGAACATCTGTCCCAGTGTTGTAGTGTTGGCCCGCGGGATTTACAATTCGATTTCATTCTGAAAGCCTTCGCGATTTCCAAGAACTACACAGGAAGAATTTCAAACCTCTCCGTCGGCTGTTCTGCTACGCCAAGATATATTATCCTTGTTCGGTGGAATGTAAGGTGAAAATAAATTAAACGGCGGCAATTCAACAGCACGAAAAGGTGATCCTTCGTACGTCGTGGGAAATTCATGCACGAACATTAGATAAATATTAGCGCTAGTCAAGATAAACGTTTGCACACGCACGTTCTATTGTTCGTTTCAAAGATTTGCAACGCAATGTGAGAAAAGAACACACGACGATACAGGGACAGAATTTAACGGAAAATATTTAGCTGCACCATACTTGCAAATGGTTGAAAACTGTGTCCACTGGGACACATTAAACTTCCACGGACCGGAACTGTACAACACTTTGAAACTTTCAACAAATTGTTATTTATTTCATGCCTTTCCGAGTGCAGCCACCTTCATGTCTAGCGTTCGGTTCAATACTACAATGGCAACATCATTAGGTCAACCAACGCGGTATTAATTTGTTACGGGGGTGCCGTGTGTGTAATATATCCCAATGGACTATATCCACCGAGACATGCACTGCCAGAAATGAAACCAATTCCAACCCTTCGTACATATATTCAGGTGACATACAACTGGTGAAATAACAATCAATTATCGTCATGTACAATTTACATTATGTTAATTGGAGTAGCCGCCGCTATAATGTCGCGGAGACACGTACGTACGAATTAGGAATATTACCACACATACATACTAACTGTCTACTCCTTTGACTTCACTTCGCAGTTACTACATCGTCACTACGGCTGACGTAGAATTCGCGCTTCAGTTTGTCACCAGTATTAGATGAATAACCAGTCGTACGAGATAATCCTTCAACACGACAGCATTTACATTTCGCACACGCAGACAAACGCATCCAGGCTTCAGTGTAAACACATGAAAGTGTTGCAATATTCATATATGTGTGGCGACTTAACACGAGCTTCTCGACAATTCACCAATGACATACAGTCATATGTACATACGTACGTACATACAATAACATTATGCCATTCGACAATGCCATTAGCTAAGTTGTCAAATGATGCAAAGCACAGTGATCCATCAAAATCGCCCGCTATATCTAACATATTAGCACTGCCTCGTGTCTATACCAGTGACCTGTATTGCAAAATATCTCCTGCACACTCCAACACTCACGGAAGACAATAAAGTCTGAGAAATCATTTCCAATGTAACTGCAACAACGTAATAAATATTTATATGGCTCGTGTTATTTTAATGCATTGAATCGATCCAATTGAAGGCAGTGACCTGTCCTACACCGTAACGTAACTCAATTCATTTCAATTACAGAACAAATACCATTTCAAATGCTCGAAGGCTGGATCTTATTTTCTGTTAAAACTGCACAAATAATTCAGTATCAACACGAGTGTCATGAAAACTGCATATGTTTGAATCTCTAGAGAATGTGTTCGCTGTGACTCTTTAGAAAATTATGATTCCATTAGCTTATTACTTCTGCTGGCAAGATGAAAATAGATTTTCAACATTGTTAAAATATTCCATTGATTCATACACTTCACTGGTACTAATTACCAGGAATTGTTTTATCTTTATTGCCACAAAGACGCATTTAATTCTATATGGAAATTTCATTTACTAAATGTAAAATTATAAAAGTATATCTTTGATGTTCTTTTTTATGGTAAGGTATGAGAAGAGATCGTAAGAAGTAGAAGAACATGAAATAAAAACAATGAAAGGACACGGAGTGTGGGCGGAGTTCCACTTCCGTTATGAATGGCTCCTTTGCACCGGGATAATCCTTTTATTTCACGAAATACAGGATCCGAATGCCTTGCAGAGCGACAAACTAAATTACAGTGAGTCTCAAATGGCATCTGACATTAGATATCGTATCACTAAACGTTGAAACATACATACATACAGCAACAGCGACAGAATGCAGAACTCAAGTTCACAGTAATTTCATTAGCCCCCGTCGTAAAATGGATCTACAAGTTTCGTTTTTATTTCAATAATTCAACTCATAATCAAATTTAACTAGAAACATAAATTCTCTCCTAATTATACATTGCTAGTTCTAATTGTAATATCCAAAAGTGTACTATTCTAATCTAAATTTCGTGGGCTATTATAGAGCAAAGATCATAGCTATTTACGATTAATTCAAATACAATTTCATTCACATTAATTGAAATATGTGAGTTTGAAACATTCATGGCGTGCTCGTTGTGTTACATCAATTATGAAATATGTATTCCAATCGATGAATATTGTATTATCTGAATATTATATTGTAATATTAATGTAGAAGTTAAAATATTCACTGTTCCTGTATTATTATATGTATCTGCAGTAGATTCTGATATGAATTCACTGATGTGAAGACGGACGGTGGAGGGTACTTGGTGATCGGATTGTTGGCATGTAAGAAGCGACGTGATAGGTGGAATACATACAGTGGAAAGAACAGATAAATCACTGAGGGAACTTCCTGACGGTTCCCCGAAACGCTTCGGTAATTTGCCCGAAGTGTTTTGTTCTCATCAAACAACAGACGAGCGATACATAAGTACTCCGGGATGGGTTTCAGTTCTCCCGAATTGTCTATTGTTGTTTGGTAATTGCACAGAAAGTTTCGTGAAACTTTCGTAGACCACATTCGACAACAACCATCTATATCTAGGTTTTATATCTTCCTCTACCTAGTCATCTCTGTCTGTTCATCTTCTAACTGTTTCATTAGTTCTGCACAAATCGCTAGCAGGTAGTGCAGATCAATAAACTTGATTATAAACGCAAAATAGAAATCTACTTCTAATTCTGTCCAGCTCCGTAACAGACATGCGAAGTATAACCTTACAAAAGAATAATTATGTACTAAGTCTTAGCGATGACAGCAGAAATACGGAAAACCAAAAGGAAATCCATTTCCTGTGAATTTAATATTTCATAGTTTCTTTGAGCGACTTTACGACAAAAGATATATATATATATATATATATATATATATATATATATATATATATATATATATATATATATATATATATATACCTATGTTTACTTGAATATTAGTCAATCTGAACACGATAAACCTCTAGTTTTACTTTTAGTTTTACCTTTACTTTCGATCATTTATGTTTATAAATTAGAATTTATGGCTGTGTTGTGGAATCTAATGTTTCGCACAAAGTAAATAATGAAGTTAATAGCAGTTTTTTTTTTACTCGTTTCGCTCTCATGGCGCCTTTTGCTTCTAAATTCAAGATACGCTCCCTGTATAATGCAATTAGGCGGAGAGTATTCTCGCCACGAAAATCTATTTACATTATCGTTGTTTAGAGAGGTTCACGTTACACTGAAAAAGATACGTGGTAGAACAAAAATGTCACCAGTACTGAGTGCAGAGTACCAATAGAGCGACGTGTAAAATATACGAGTACAGTGTCGACAACATACTAAATATCATATGACAATGTCACTAGCATATATGTGTATATTATTCATTCCTATATCACTGCATCCATTACGCAAATAATTATCAAATGAAGTTCAAAGTCCCGACAAAGACAACCACAATAACGGTTCCCTAATTCTATAATTCTCCCCTCATTAATTGGCAGCTGGAAGATATTCCCAGGCACAATGCAGTGTCTTCATTGTGCTTTATAATTCCACTCTTGTACCAAGTAATTCTTGTCGTACTTGTAAGTTACCGCAACCATTATTGAGGTAGGTACATCCCGAACAGCTAACATATTCTCGAATAGAATAGTTCAATTTTGTAACGAACATTTAATTAAATTGAAAACAATAACATCGCAATTATAAAATTAATAATACAGAGTAAATATACACACAAATGATTTAATAATCAGGACTGAACAAACATTATCAGGCAACAAAAACAAGAGTACGAACGGGTACACAAACACACACACACACGTGGAAGAGTCGAGAACCATGAAAAACGCATTAGCCGAATCAAATAGAGATATAATAAAAAATAACGACTATAATATCCCGCCGGCTCTCCAACGAAAACTAACAAGATAAAGAGGAACTGAATCGCCAGGAAATTTCATGTAAGGATTTATGGCCGAACGAGTATTATATAGGATTACAGGGGCTGAAAATTGTGGTGCCTTTGGGCTTGTACTAAAAGTGGAACAGACACCACACAGCCACACATGGAGTCAAAGCTAAAAAGAATGAGACGCTCGGTGATATCTGCTTTGTGGAATAATGCTACCGGTACTGTTGTTCTGCTGAAATAAAGAGCGCCCACACAATACAGGATGTATACCTGACGTCACACACACACACACTCGATGCACTATTGACCAATGTAATTTTGTTTACTTTTTAATCCGAATGCGCCGTTCGTCGGAAATAAGAGAATTCAAAGCTTACTGAGGCAGGTTAACTGAAATTGGAAGGAAATCGAATAAGTTAATCTCTTCTGCACCGTGTACCAAGGTACGTACATGTTCTGTACTGGGATAAAGTAAATAATAATTATTACTTTGAGACGCACACACTAGATTTTGTTATGTTAGTTAGGTTAATAATAACACAGATTGTTCAAATAAAATAACAGTAGAGTTTACATTTACGTGATTTCGTAACGTAAAACCTGCCGGGAAAATAATCAAATTAGTAACAAAACGACTACAATGGTTAGTTTTAACTAAATTGCAAACATAGCCATTTGCAACCCCAGAATTAGGTTTTCTAAATGCACAACAGGTTTACTTCTATGCAAATTCTTCTTTTAAATACACTCAGCGCAGTGTGTTTTACACAATATTTCCACGTTTAATCATCAAGTTTATATAATTACAATTCAGATATATCGAAATAGAAAATAGAGATGTGGTTAACGGTTTGCAGAAATTAATTAAAAACCACGTCATAACGAAGTGAATATCTAACCAAGCAAGATGGACGCAAATTTTCTTATCAACTACGTCGCTTCGTTTGCCACTAATTTGATTCCAACAGAGAGCCTGTACCGGTGATATTTAAATGTTAAATTTCATTACAGAAACTAAAAGAACATCACAACGAACGAGAGCAGAAGAAAGCAAACGGTGCTTGCATTAAACATCTTGTAAAAACAAATTCAAATCTTCCAATACGTACCTACGTAAACATGACAATATCGGAAGAGGTAGCATCTGTATCAGTGAGCAATATATTCAGTGTATGTATGTTGTACGTTAAGAGATCACCGTATGAATCGCACGTATGACAAATTTCAAATTGCTGTTGTGCAACGATCGATTATGAATGTGGCATTTGCGATGTGTGTGTGTGTTTGTGTGGGAGATGCATTAGCGATTTGCTTTTAGCCGTACACGCTGCATACCCGTACCAAACAACAATGGAACTTAATGAAAATTCAATATTATATTGCTACTAAGTTATTTAATTATTTCATGCTGCTATCAAACGTAATGCGATTATACAGATATGTTACACATTTTACATCAATAACCGTAGCATCACAGTTTCTATTGAATATCATCCCGTGATAATACTCGTATAATGTATTTACTGTTTAATTTACTACTCGAGTAATTTATTACATATTAAATAAATATTAGTATTTTTCATCAGCAAGCCAGAGTGTTGTGTGTGCTTTGCAGACAGATTTACTAATGTTAAACGCGGCGTTACTATGCTTAGGGCTGGTTTACATCCACCACAGGGGGGTGTGTCTTCTGACGTAACACAATGTCATCATTGAAATACGCAGCGTAACTAGAGAACTGTACATCAAGCACAATTACACTACGTACTCACATTCTATGTACTGATTATCGTGTTAATTATTTGTTCTCAATCACAAGGATCGTACGCATAATTTAATGTAATAAACAGGACGAAGGATGTGGTTCTATTTTGTGCAATAAAAGTAAATGGATGTGGTTGTATTATTAATACATCATTTCCGGTTCATGTAGCTGACAAGTTTTGAAAGCACTGAAGTAGGAAAAACCAACAGAGTGAACACAAATATACGTACACACACACGCTTTATATATATATATATATATATATATATATATATATATATATATATATATATATATATATATATATATATATTGGATGCTATCATATACCTGTAAACAATACTGATCAGAGTGTACGTGATAGGATGTAGGTGGTTGTGTTGGTGATCACATACCGCCCATACGTTTCGAACAAGCACGAACGAGCCAGGATCTGCACACGACATATACGTAGTAGCACAGAGTGTATATGGCCCTTTGACTAATCCAGCGTGAACACCCTACATACCGGTGGGTCAAAGTACCATCTCTATCTACGTTCAACACTCGGTACGAATCATTACAGTCACACGCACTACACAGTCCCAGCTACTCATCATCGTTCACGAACACACGCAACTTTAGATTGGTTACAATTAAACACACAGTTCTACCCAACCTTACCTTTACTATAGCACATAATCTACAATCCTGCATTAACGCTACAGAAGTCACACCAACAGATTTGTATTTACTTAATTCATTTTATAAAGCACTTGGAAAATCAAAACTATACCGAGACACATAGGACAATATATTTCATAGAACTCCAGTGCTATTTTAAGGAAAACTTTATATTAAAAATTAACGTAATTAAAAGTGTGCTTCCTTTAATCTGTTAATAACATTATACGCGTTAGATTGAACTCTGTCCCGTTTCAAAATTTGTTTTAATCTTGTTTAACTTTATTTATATACCAGCAAAAGAAAACACGGCAGCAAGAGCAGCAATAACTCTAGAGAATTAAGAATAAGGAACTTGGGTACACAAAGTATAATTAAATTAGACTGAAACGAGCCATCAAAGCTGGTAGTTGATTCTATTTATTTAGTTTTTACAAACATCAGCTTCTTGTCTTGTTAGCTGGTCATTGACAGATGCACATTGTTAGAAACAACTGTTTGTTAATAGCAATGTTTATCAGATTAACTGGTACCGAACAATGGCACTATATAGTGATTTCTGTACATAATTAGCCGCAGCAAACAAGCCATAGTTAATTCGACCCATCAAACTCCACCTTGTTGCGTTGTACAAACAATGGCGCTACAGCTGAAAGTGCAAACTAAATTCCAAACCTTGCACATGAATAATTCACACAAACACATTGCTGCCACCAATTCAAATAGAAATCTATGTTATGTATTAGTTCATGTTTGTTCTACCGTAACTTGTACATTATACTCCACTGTTCATTCCATTCTCCTGTCGCAATTCAATCCAATACTCGTCTTGTTCCAACAATAACATGAAAACGTTCTACTTTTATATCCATTAATACGTGTACCAGTTATACAAAAATATTTCAATATATACATATTCTGTTCAACACATATTTTGTTTTTAATACATATAATGAACCACTATCATATCTGCGTATGCATTGACAGATTCAACGTTTAAATGCAATTCATGTTTGCATTGTGTTTCGCATAAAATTTTATGTATAATCGTATAATTCCACGATTTCATTGGATTTCTATGTAAACTATCATATTCTCGTTCTCTCTCGAAACATTGTTCTTCTTCTTTCTCTCGTGTATATGTAATGTTTCAAAGTTTGTGTGCGACTGTACTAAAATAACAAACAAAACCGAACATTTTTACCCAACTGACACGGAATGCAAATAAGTAATGCACGGATGCGGGCACATACCCACACTCACAACCAGGCACCCACCCACCCTCAATATATATTCGCCTCATCTTCAAACACTCATGCACATTTCATAAAAATTTTTGCATTACATCATTGTCGACGCGGTGCAAACATAAAAGTGTGCTTCCGTATAAAAATGTCAGTTGACAAAAATGTCAAGGATAATGTGATCGGCATTTTTCACACATACCCATTTGAATGCAACACTACCGTACCGTGACAAGAGTAAAGCTTTGCAAAGCTCTCACTATGGAATAAGTACATTGCACAGAACGACATTATCGATATACGATAATGTCCTTTACATACACTGTACTGTATAGGCTATATGATATTATCAGTATTATATTCCTATCGAAACATATTTCATTTCATTCCAAAATAACACCGATTGAAACCATTGCTCGCTAAATATCCGATACAAATAAACTGAATGAGGCCAATTTATGTACACTGTCTACAGAATTTAAATATCAATTAAAACCATGAATATTTTCCATGAAATCATTACGACCATTCAATTTATTTTATTTGCAGAGAGAATGGCGTCTCTGAAACAATGAATATTATGTATATTGAGGTGAATTTTCAGTTCTAAAATTCACCAAATTCTATTAATATTGCATCGCGATCAAGTGCGCGATCGGGTCAGTGATTAAACATAGTGTAAAAGTTAGTGGCACTTTTATTATTAATTAAACTTGCAGAATTACAAGCATTATTCAACTAGGAACTGTCATTTTATGGAAATACTAACACTCGTTGTATTGTACATTAACTGTATATCACTTATTTTTGCGTTCCAATTGGTTTATCACACCGGTAAATTACGAGTTGTACACATTAGCAATATATTCCAGCCTATAATTGCAAAACTAAGTGTCAGCCCATTGATTGATTGTTACATTATTGATTTGGAATATTGATTTAGCGTCTGTTATTTTGAAACCTTCATCTATCTAGGCTGAATTATTTCGCTTTAGTGAAAACCAACGTGAACAAAGGAAAGGTTAACATTTTCAAATGATATAATACTTGTGATTTTATTGAAATATTTTCAGAGTTTTGCCTAGTGCAGGCAACCAGTTTAACACTCACGTGAAACGTTCAATCTAATATATGCAACTAACAAGATAATCAATATGCAAAGTACACATGATGTGTTATCAACTCATGTGATGCAGAAAATAAAACAAAACAAATAAACCAGGAGCAACATGTCATACAGGACACCCTACGCTAGTACTACGTACTGCTATCATTCTTGCTGTGACCCCATGTCATTTGTCAAGGACTGTGGCCCGGTTTTTAGATGCATGAATAAAATACGGTGACAACGTTTTCCTTTTAAGCTCATGTTGGAAGAACATGAGTGTGAGCGAAGCCATTTTGTCCGTATGTTTACCTTATTTAATTTCCCTTCAAACTTGACAGTTTCCTTACACCGTCAAATATTTTCGTCCTCTTGCCCCTGCTTCTAAGCGCAAATGATCACAAAATGATATTTGTGAAACTAAAACAAATCTGTGTAATATTTAATTAATTTTTGATCATCTGTGTCAAAATTACATTTTGTAAATGAACTGCGTAATATTACCAAATACAATTACTAACCTTTAACAAAAATTATAAAACACTTTGAAGGTATTATTTCAGGTGGCATGCTCTTCATATTTACTGACAACTCAGACAAGTAATTAACATTATTACAAAATGTTTAAATGTATATAAATAAATACGTTACTCTAACAAAATATAAGCTCAATAAGCATTAAAAACTGACTCCATTATAAAGATGAAGAAAATATTTTTTACACGTCCGGGAGTAGAAGTCTGTTTCTATGGCGTCAAACGCGGGACAGAAATGAAGCATTTACTCCCTAGAGACGAAAACATAAGGGAGTTTTTATTATAACAAAGGTTTTTGTAAATAAATGTGTGTTGTCATGCGTTGCATGGAAACATTTCCAAAAGCTTCTAAATATTGCAATTTAGTTCCGATTCATTATTTATGAAATTAAGTGTTTCTACTCCCGAACGTGGAAAAAATAGTATATACACCTCGGGAGAGACCACCATTTTTCCCTCGATGTATTTGTAGCCCTCTGGCTTCAAACTACACCTCAGGAAAAATAAGTGGTTTCTCTCCCTTGGTGTATAATGTACTATTATTATCTGAGGAAAAAAATCCATACTCCTGCAGGAGATACTGTCAAATGAAATGAAAATATGACTACCATTTGCAAGGAAATTGTCTTACGTCATTGGATCGGAAAGGAAGGAAAATTTTATCTCTAAATTCAATACCACTGTCAATAATAATTCAAGGTACGTTACCTCGAAATAAAACGACAAAGTAATGAACCAACTAATTCGCACTCTGCTGCTCTAGCAAGCGGCTATTATCATAAACTAAATAAAACGATCCATCATTACACACCACCAGAGAACAAACGACCATTTTTACTAGAAAAAAAAAAATGTGCAAAACAAAAACACGAAAACTTTTTAATTAAACTTTGAACCGGATGGCGTCAAACCGGCGTTTGCGCGTAGCATAAATTTTTGAGAGGCGTCATTTCAAAACCACACCTACACAAATACAGTCACACACGCAAGTATCTACACTGACATACATGAGTTGTCAAGTGGTGCAAGTGATCTATTGCGTATAACAGCAGGAAGTGTAGGCGATATGAAGCGGAATCATTTAATCTGGTTCTGATAAAGCAATCAGTCTACGAGACTATCGTTGTTTTTGATAATTCCACTTTGATGATGCATTCCTGAGGGTTCGCTATAATATTGATTTTTGTTCGGCGACCTCGTGCCACCAAAATAGCATTATTCCTGTGCGTATTAAAAATTACCTACATAATGTCCAGTAACGCCCACTGACTCATCAGTGGAAAATGTGTCACGCGTCACCAGAGAGGGAATAATAATTAATACGCGATTATCTGCCACATCCAAATATATTCATATATTTTAGCCCAATTATATTCTATAATACGAATATACGATATGAACATGTTTATGTAATAATTAGAGAATAATAATGTACTCTTGTGAAATAAATAACTAAATAAAATATGTCCGCAATGATCATGTAAACCAGGTGGCAATGTTCGCGCTTTAGAATTACTGTAATTACATACTGCAAGGTCTGACTGATAAACACAACTAATTAAACAGCCTACGAACACTTTGAAATATATGTGCGTAGGAATAAATCAACCTGTACTTATAAGATAAGATGCAGCAATAATTTAGACCTTCCAACCTGCACAAAGACCTGTGTATAAATTAATTTTTGCACAGGTTCTATCGTGAACTAAATCATATCCCTGCTAATTAAATATTTCTCGCATATTTCTCAAATGTTGTACGGAACGTGAATGAGTGTGTCTACATGTGTAGCTACGTTAATTTAATTCTATCCGGGTAAAATAAAATTAACCAGAAAAACAACTCACCTACGTGCACACAAAGAGGCGCTTGAAATCATTCACCGTGTTTACACAGAGTCAGAAGTCTCTTTGATGGAACATCCATCCACATAGAAAAACCGGTAAAACAAAACAACAAACCGCGGGTACGTTAATCACTTGTCATTCACAGCCGTGGCTTCAGCATTCGAATTTGAATGGATGGAACAAGTCGTCCGGTACGAATCTAACAACGGATAACTCGGCTCGCTCGGCTGCCTGTTGAAGACGCGTGCGTCTCAGTCGTACTCGGAGCTATAGACGACGTACGGACGGTGCAGGTGAGCAAGTAAGTAAGAAACAGGCGAACAAGGAACAATCGCGGCGAGATCCTGCACGGACCATAACCCAGAGACGAATGAAAAGGACGACGAATCAGAATTGGCTTCTACCTTGTGACTGTTGGCCCGCGCAATGCACACGACGACGACGACGACGACGACGACGACGACGAGAGCCTCTTAATTCTGTCGACGCTTGCATGAATTCGGCTTGTCCGTGCGAACGCCAACTTTTCGAATTTAATTTTGAAAGTTACATAGGTATCCGCTGAAATAGATACTGTTGAAACCAAGTTACTGGTAGTTTTCCGTCGGCCTCGAGTGTTTCTGCTAACTGTTCCTACCCTCTGCACATACAACAAAGTTCATTTCGATTTACATACAATAAGAAATATCCGAATGAAATGTCGGAAACTACAATAACTTTTCTATGAAAATATAACACTGCCGATTTATGTAGTCTTATGATAAATATATTAACTTTCGAAATACTCTTTCTGATATACAGTTTCCAATATTCCAAAAATACTATTGATTCGAACTCGTGCAAAACTTCAGGTACTATAGTTAATAAACAATTTAACTAACTGAAACTTAAACACGAATAAAACATCATTATTCCAGAGAGAATAATCGTTGGGAATGAATCTTCGGTAGTAATAAAAAAGATAATTTGAAATATGACTGAAGGTACATGTTTCCCATACGGGAATTTGTAAGTTGGTTATTTATCTTTCAACTACTAACTCAGACATATTCAGCCATAACACACATCAATTTAGTTCTAAAGCTCGGTCATAAATCTATAGAGTACGTACATCAAACTATATAAATATTTGTTTCAAACTCTTATAACTTGTACATTAAAGTAACATTCATAACCAATATTAAATTAGACACTTACATATATCTCAGATTGTGTGACACACAACAGAATGACTTCAATGAGCCCCAAGTGAAGAATGTGTTCTTAATATTATTTAAAATCAATATGAACATGCAATTGGCGGTTTGCCTGAAGCATCAACATCGATTTTAACATTTTAATTAAGAATATCCTCGCTATTCAATTATGAAATTAGGAAATTAACAAGCAAAATAGAGTTATGAAAATATTACGTGCTGTTATTAATTAGCGTGCCTTACTGATAGATGAAATTATGTTGATGCTCTAGTTTAGATAAGCGTACACATTGCTTACTTCGACAACAACATTACAAATACCTTAAAACGCAATAATATTCGTTCACGTAATATGTTATATTTTTTGTACATGCTATTGAATAAAAACTCCTCCGCAGATCGGAATATTTTCACTACAATAACATCGCAATAAAGTCTGTGATTACAGAAAAATAAAGTAGCTTACATAAGGGCAAACAGAGTGCGAAAAATATCTGCATATTTATATATACCAGACCGTGATCAGTTGCAAATTTAATAATAGAACTTTTCTCATAAAAGTTTGCGATATGAATTCCGTTTGAATGTTAAGATTAATACGACGTTTTTATGAGATTCTCCTCGTGCAACAACAGTAAATTGAAAAATGATAACAAGTAATCAAATTGTACAAGCACACAGTACACATTTTGTAGGTGTTCTCTCTGCTCAATTGTTGGAAACTTATACAGAGAGATATTTACACTTCTCCGATTCAACCACAGCGCAAAAATGTAGATATTTGCCAAGAGAAATAAAACAGAAGAAAATATCGCAGAATATGCAAATGGTATTTTGTTTATCAGATAGATACTCAGTATGTTTAATTTATGTGCCTAGGGGGCACTGTCCTATATAAGTACCAACTAACATGCAAAAAAATGACGTGGATATTATTTTTTCATTAATTTATCACCATTTATATATAGGTCAGCGAATGAAAATTATTTCTGTTAGGTCTTGAAAATACATCCTCATTTCCGTAATAATCCATATTGAATCTGAAATTAAAAAGAACTAAAGTAGTACCAAAGTTTTCTGGCATTATTTTCAAATATGTTTTACTGAAATTGTAACATGTTAAATATATAATCAACAATTCTTTATAGTAATTCCAGCTAAATATATCAAGGATTTTACTGTTTATCAATATTACTTAGTTTTAAGTAACTTTATATGTTGCTGGTAGTGAATAAGCATATTTGAGGAAATTAAATTTACGCCTTAATGAAAATTACTGTATTTTTAACGTAACACAACATTTATATTTTATAATGACAAAATATGTTATACAGAATACGGTTGTAATCACTTCATGTCAACCATGAATGCTTGTAAGTGTTCTTCGTACAGGTCGTCTCTGACGTTTGCGCAAGTTTTTGGCAGCATTTAGTAGTTTAGCAACATCCGTTGGATTATTAACATCATCTTCATCCAACGATAAAGGCAATCCACCAATAATTGTAACTTGTTTTTGCGATACGTTACATCCATCTGATCTTTCTAAACCAACCGGTGTAGAATAATCTATAACAAACTGTGCATTATTTACTTTAAACGTGAACTCACCATGTTGACAAGACTTACTTGCACAAGTAATTATTCGCATAATACACAGTAGCATACACGCAACTACCCAACGAACACGAAACATGACTGTCGATATACGCAATTATATATATATTGTTCGTTGCTATTTATACATTACCGTATCAGGACAATTAAAATTGATAAAAGCAATAACTAATACGCAAGAAAAATTGCAAAACTAGAACACACAGTTTTAGAAGTATAGAGGTAGCAATTATTATTTAAATACTTTCAAAAATGCAGGCAGAGGAACAAAATAATTTACTGCACTCTTGCAGAAAAGAAACTTCCTGCGAGTTTCTTAAGAATATTAGATTTAACGCTGTACAAGTTGCGATAAATTAAAATAAAATACGTGCATCCATCTACTGACTAATAGCTGGACTAAGATGATGAAATCTCGTCGGAGAATTTATCGATCCGCTCAGAGTCGTTTCGTGTACAGGGTAAACGGGGCAACGACCCTTGTGCAACAATATGGCAAGATACAAAAATCCTTGATAAGGGTGAGATATACCAATGTTAATAACAAAGATAAACAAAATTTGCACACATATTATTATTTATAATTTCTAAAATGTTTTCGTAAAAATGCTGTCACCCTAACTGTAAAATTTCTTTGCTGCAATAATGGAGACCGGATACAATTTGCAGAGTAACGATTTTCTAGAGCTCAAGCACATAATTCTCTGACATTATGTAGCGATTTTACTGGAAAGTATAGCGTTTATATTTATTCATAAACATAATTTCTTTTATACGGAATAATACACAAATTTGACATCGCAAACACGGATTATTTCGACCAGAAATGGTAATGTTAATTAACAAAATTTACATAGTCTGCAGTGATACACGTGGACTTCGCAGATCGATAACAGATGGAACCACATGCCAAATTTAGACACAGCGCGCATGAAATTTAAATGGCATTAACCTGGTACGACCTAGGACAGAATACACCTGTAGGAAAATCTTAAATGCCGAAAGGTTAAGACAATTTTATCGATTCATCCTCTAAATGTGGGACATGATATGAACTATGACAGGCAACGAATCAACTCTGACGTCTGTATTTCGCACAAACAGTACCAGTGCACCGCTCAACCCTGCAACATGAACAATGCGGATCCTGCTGAAGCGTGAGTAGATAATATCAATACACGATAATCATAATGTAGCTAATATGTTTACAAAATACATTACAGACACAATAACGAGTTCATTCTGTTCCTACGAACAATCTTAATGGTAACTATGAATTACTAATTAATTTTCATCTTACAAATTTAATATTATTTACAAACAGGTTCTTGATAATCATAATTTTCAAGATACAGTACGTGTTTTCAAAACTGAATGTCAGTTACGTGGATATCAACAAATAAATGACAAATCCAAACAGTCAAATCAAACTAAATTATCGCCGAAAATAATTTTTGAAAATTTTTCTAATACTGAACCATACAGAATTATAATAGAAAATAAAGGTAACGAATTAATGGCGACAAATTCACAAAATGCCAATGTAAATTCAACACAAATTATTTCAAATAACGAAACGGATTCCAATAAAAATTGTGTGATTAATATCGAAGATAAATGTGAGCCGGCAATCAAAATTGAATATGTAGAAAACGCACAAGAAGGTAAGAAACAAGATCTAAATGAAAATTCAAACATGGATGTGAAAAGTTCGAAACTGGAAAAAGAAAAACATAATTTTGAACAAAATGAAAGTATTGCTTCCAAAAATTCTTCCCCAAAAAATAATACTACTTCGCCAATGGATACAAAAAATAAAGTGAATAATTGCGATTACGATATTTTAAGAAATAAGTTTTCAACTCTACAAGATGAACATCAGAAATTAATGGGTAATTACTGTTTAAACTATTTATGCGTTTTTTACAGATTTAACTCTTTCTGTTAGATGTAGTTACGGAATTAACATTTGCTCTACAAACGAGTATCAATGGTCAAATCGAGGACACCCATATCATCTTAAATAATTGTGAAAAAATATACCCAGAACTATTTTGTAAACAAGCAAAAAATTCTACCTCAGGAATTACTCCGAAAAATGTGAACCACAGGGTATCAAATGAAATTGGTCTGTCAAAGGCAATTAAATCCAATAATGAGTTTGTCAATAACGGTAACAGGTAATTCCATATTCGCATGAAACAGGACATTTATCCGTATTTATTTCTAGATCTTAAATTGATCCGGGAAAGAAGTGACATTTACAAGCCATGTTTCAGCTTGGATTTTCAGAAGATAAAACATGACCTGAAAAACGCAGACTTGGATATAAAACTAAATCTACTGCAAGCTTTACGCTGGGTAAGTTGAACAAAACAAAATATAGCAAGAAACCAAGTACAATTTCTTATGTTTCAGAGGATAACTAAATCATCAAGTATCATTCGCGAAGATGTAATGCGAACATACATCCGCTATGATATCTTGAATGTTCATAGTTGTACACAACGACCAAGTTTAACATATCCAAAGAATTCAATCGTTTTTACAAGTTTCTATTGCTCCTGTAGTTCACCGCAAGCCTTACAGCAAGCAGTCACAAGATTGGTGAATGCATTTGCATCGTTGAAAATCGGCCGTGACTATATCATACATCAATCAGTTATTATAAATATTTTATTATCTATAATACTTGGCACCCATCCATCTACAGCACAGATCGACGATATTTCTCGGGATATGATTATAGCATCTTTGCAGAAGATGAGTCTAAGATATGCTGCACGAATAACTATGATAACGGATGGTAAACTTAAATTAAAATAGATTTAAAACGAATATGTATTATTTCACATCATGTTACAGGTTTATCGGAACATATAGTGACATTTTTAACTAATACTTTTAAGTCTATTAATGAGTACTGCTTAGAATACAGTACGGCCTTATTGAGAAATCTCTGGTTACACAGTGAAGCCAGAGAAAAATGCCGTCCATTTGCAAACGATATCATGACAATGCTTGCAAATTTACTTGACGACCAGTATCGATTCTGTCTTCCGTATATAACTGGATCTCTGTATAATTTACTTCCGGACCAATATTTCAATGAGGCGGCAAGAAAAATGAATCTCGATCAAGTTATTTTATCACATATAGAGGTAAATATAAATGTCATACTATAATTATGAATTTCATAAACATGTTATTAACTGATCACTTTAGAAACTCGATGGGGAAATGAAAGAACAGATGCAGTATATTCTGGAAATATATTTAAATCCGCACAACTGGCAGCCACTTTGTGAATGTGACTTAGGAACTGATTCAGAGAATGAAATCGATGTTATCGAACCGGAAATCGACCAGAATGAATCACTGCTGTATTCTGAAACTAATGGGGAACAATTTTTATACAATTACCGCATGGCCTATTCGTTCGATGGTAAAACATATTTATATTAAACTATTCATACGATTATTTAAACAAAAAAAACATTCTTATTTTAGGTGGCGAACTTAATTCAAACTACATCAATACTATTTTCTCAATACCTGTCACGCCAAACATCTGTAATAGATCGTCAGTTGATTATAATCAAATTACAGAATCCTTCTCTGAAATCCACTCGCTCGAATACGCGGCAGAGTTTCTGAATGATAGGATGGACAAAAAATTCTTAAGTATTACAAATCATACAGAATACAAAGAGATACAAATGGAGGAAAGTGAATTATATCTAGAACAAGAAACGAATGAAGAAGCAAATAATAAAGGAAAAGAAACTGAAATTGCGATGACATTCTGTGAAGACACGCAACAATTCTATTATATGCCTACGAAGAGTGGAATATTCGAGTCAGATAAAAGTTACAATTTACATACATTTTCACCGTCATTCCTCAAGACAATTGGCGATTATGATTTGAAAAACATATCTAAAAGTTTACCCGTATCTCCGCGGAACAAACATGTAGATAGCTCGCCATCCACAGCCAGAAGTAACAAACCAGTGGCACAGTATTTGTCGCCAACTGCAACATGTTACAGAGAAGGAATAAAACCGCGATCTTACTCTGATAGTAGTGCACCGCACATTGGTTTTTGCGATGAGAATACCAAAGCGAATAACAAGTATGTGCATAGTAAATATTCGTGCGCTTGTTTCGCGGAAATGCAAAATTCAATTGAGGATGAAAATAAAAAGAATTCAGTCAAGAATAACAATGAGAAAGCGGATCTTACAATAAAAAATGAGAGCAGGTACATATAATTATAGAGTGATAGTGTTGTATTTCAGAAGTTGGAGGCCTTGTTCTTTCTTATATACTGTAAAGATATATCTTTAGATTATTGTTTATACGTAAAGATTTCAACCTTTCATTAAAATAATTAAAATATTAGGAACGAGCAAAGTACATTTTTAAAAAATCCATGTTTCGAATTGACACTAGAGAGTTAAACTTTCTCAAATTAATTTTAAGAAATCTCGCTGTATCTTTGACAAAAACCTGAATAAAAATATCAGTTTAACATGCAACATATGGCTGTGAAATTTCTATAAATTATGAAGCATCCAATGTTTGAATATATGTATCTATGTCGGTACTTACTAAAAATATATACCGTAAAACTCCAAATATGTAACTCTAGAAGACGATAACTTATACGTAGAACACATATGATTACTAACACATTACATTACTATAGAAATATTCACAAAACACAGACAAAAATACAGCATAAAATGATTCGATAGCTACTGTTCAAGAAACTTCGGTCTAGGTACCTAATCGAACACGTTTGTTCCAACTGGCATTAGGTAACGTTACGTATTAATCGGATTAAATGCCGGTTGTAACAGAGTCTATATAATATTTCCTTAATTTACATAGAATTTTATTAATTGATCGTCTATATTGTTACAGATTGAATGATTCGAATAAATTTTGTAAATACAAATGCTACCCAACAAGTAATTCTGCTCCGACGAATACTTCTTCAAAAAAAGAGAGAGGTATGCCATCGGTTAATTTCAATGTGTACTTTCAATTTTGCATAGAAAGTGAATGTATACGACAGGTTATCTAGATTACATTTCATTCCGCAGCACATGCCAATCCATTAATAATATCTTCGGCAATAGACTTTCTTTGTTAATAAGATCAGATCCAGATCATTTCCACACGTATACATATCACTGACTTTCTAATAGATTAACAAGCACTCATTTCACATTCTCACGTGTTTTTCTTGAATGGCACAATTAATATTCAGAATTTATTCCAGAATCTGGCGGCAGTAAGAGTGTAGATGAATATGATTGTACAGCTATCTTCGAATCTCGTCCACGATTATTGCGTACACCGTAATTTTATAGCTATATTTACCACACAAAATGTTAATGGTATCTAATGGTACACAATGTTAGTAATTTCTCTTAAACGAATTAGACAAGAATTTCAAATAAAACATTACACATTTATATGTACTTCCAACAACAAAATTAGAAAGCATATAAGTAAGTTATTAAATGATTAACTTTTTATATGTATCACAAAATAACTGGGAAACTAATCACCCAATTTTTGTAAACCATTAAACTGAAATAATGTTGTGAAAATCATAATAATAATAAAATCATTCGTAACAAAAAGATGTTTAATGCTCAACAATAACAACAACAGAGAAATAAATATGTACAACATACATGGCAGTTAGAAATAGTTCTAGACTGTTTGCAGGTTGCAAAAAACAACACACATTCGTTGCATAGAACAGAGTAAGAAATCAGGTGTGTAAAATAAAAATATTTACAAAAACAAACATAACAGCTTAAATATTAGCGTTGACATTTAATAACCGTGTCCACCAGCAGGAGGGAAGTCTTCATGGCCACCACCGAATCCTCCTCCAAGTCCGCCTCCATGACCTCCAAGCTCCAGGCCGCCAATTCCATGTCCGCCGCCGAATCCACCGCCAAGGCTCAAACCACCTGAGGCGTATCCGCCAAGACCGTGACCAACATCGTAGCTAGATACTCCAGAGGAATAAGCATCGTGACCACCATCTCCGCCGGATCCACCGGATCCACCGTGAGCGGGGCCATGTTCCTTGCCAGAGATGAAGCTACCACCGAAAGTACCGCTGTGTCCTCCACCAACACTGTGATGACTCAGGTCAATGGTGGTTCCACGGCCACCGTATCCTCCGTGTCCAGCTGATCCACCGGCTCCAACAACGCTGACTCCATGAGCATAATCCTGGCCGCCATGTCCACTCACAATACTAGCTCCGCTAGAGTAGTCCGAGTTCAGACTAGATCCACCGCCATAGCTGCCAGATCCAAAACTGCTGCCGCCGCCGTAACCTCCCAATGAGCCATAACTGCCAGATCCTCCATGACCGCCCAAAGACAGACCACCATAACCACCGCCCAGAGACAGGCCACCAGATGAGCCCAGACCATGTCCTCCAAAGGAACTGCCGAGGGAGCTGCCAAGGGAACCTCCATGTCCACCAAGGGAACTGCCATACGAGCTGCCAAGTGATACAGAAGCTCCATGACCTCCCAGGGAAAGTCCGCCAGAGCCTAACGAGGAACCGTGGTCGCCTCCTCCAAAGCCACCAGATGAGTAACTTCCAAGACTAGCACCACCGCCGTATCCACCTCCCAATGATAATCCACCTGAGCTCATTCCTCCGTGGTCTTCAGATACAATACTAGATGGAGAGTAACTGGACAGTCCACCACTACTGCCACCTCCATAGCCTGCAAATGCATTATGTTAATATTGATTGATCTGATTGCAATTTGAACTATCGGAATATCAACATCAACATATCAATGACATACAAAACATAGTTAGGTATTCCAAATTTCTTTCCGAAAAGATACTAGTTATAGAAAAAAATCTATGCCAGATGTTGATACAAATTAGAAAGGTGTCGAGTTGGATAGAATTTCATATGTATTAGACGATCCATCAGGGAAAGCATTAAATTTATTGCAAAAACTCGATAGTATAGCATTAACAGTCCGTGAACTTGTCACTGTGTGCGACTTTGACCTCAATCAGAAATACGCTGGACGGTGGACGATGTGAGAGTGAAAGTAATTTGACGTTGACCGTTAGAAATGAATGACCGTCGGCTAATCAAGATTGTTGTTATATTATACTCACTTCCATAAGATGAGCCTTCGGATGCTGCGTGCCTGACGGCGGCAATAAGGAATACACAGGCAATGGTAATCTGTAATGATGTATGTGATTAGTTATTGTTGTCGTGGTTGATGTGTGAATATAATCCATCCATGGAAACACTGATAGTCAGATTGTTGATTGCTACTTACTCGTAACATGTTCTCTTTTGGCGATGTGGATGTTCACTGAATGACCACTGCACACTGATGCTCTTCCACTGGTCGCGGTCAGTTTATATAGTGCGCGAGAGGCATCCTCTCCAAGTCGTTTACCTCACGGATGGAAGAAGTGGTAAAATCAGAGAACCATGCATATTTTTGACGTCGGGCGAAAGTAAACTGTGTTTCCTTCACGGGGGTCAATGTGAAGGATAAATAAAAAATAAATTATGCTCCACTTAACGTTCCTTGAACCAATTTCATTCATTTTACTTTTTAACGACATCGCCTAATCCTGCGTAGATAGTCGCATGACTTTCATCAAGAACAATCGACTAACAATAGAACTTTATATTCTTATTAGCCAGTCGAATGTGTATCGATAGTTCATCAATCAAACATACAATTACAATCTTCAAAAGCACAAGGTGTACTAACGACAGAAAGTAATACACCTTAATAATAAATGATTAAATAATATCCTTGTCAAATATAGCAAAAGCACACATCTCCTGTCAAATAAAAGTCTTCATATTAATATTACTTGAATTTAGACAGAACAAGGATGTCATATTTCCGCAATATATCCATCTCATACAAATAATAGTGGGTATTTTTACATACTTTGCATTCTAAACCACAAACAAGAAACATATTTAATACAACTTTCTTTATATGCCTGCACCAATAATAACTACCATTACTAAGATACATGTAGATTCCAACATCTGACACATCTACTAACTATATATTGTGTTTCAATTACATCGAGTAGGAACGCACAAAAAATTCATTAAACATTTCCTCACATTTCCTGTCTGAAAGCACATTCGAGTTATTAAATGAATTAACAAGAAACTAAATCGTTCGATAAAAAAAAAAACAACAAGGAAGTAATTATTACATGTGACACTTATTAAATAAAGTTAAACTATTACGAATTTTAAATTATTTAACTGTCGTAAACCTACTCACTAATACGCTAATTAGATAGTCAATAAACTTTGTCATCATAACCAAATATTAGTGATGAAAAAGAATATAAACAGTTATAGCAGAAACTACAAATATTTTTGGGATTTGGGTTAATACTAATGTGAACCATTGATGTATTTAACACTGAATACAAAGAAATAACTATATGAAAAAATAACACCAAAATTAATCAAAAATATCTTGGAAAATAAGTGCTAATTAATATATGTTTGTTATTTATTTGATGTACATTTACCCACATAACAGAAAACTCTATTCTATTATTACAATATTATTCTCTGAATTTCTTTTGTTTCTAATAAACCCAGAAAATTATAGATTAGAATTATTATTTTTTTACGATAAAAAGTTGAAACTACAGCATCCATAACGAGATGTTTAATCGCGGCAGATCAATTAAAAATACAACCTGTGTATCATAAAAATATGCTCAATGACTTCCTAGTGAAAGAATATTTACATACAGAATTTATCTAGATCGAAGCCGGTGAAATAAATGCAGATTATGCATTGACCGTGACAGCTTCATATCCTGTCTTAATGGTTTTTCACTAGTTTTGGATGAAAAATCTATCCATATATGCTGAAAGTACGTATTTAAAAACAAATTGCAGATATTTTCTTGCACGTGAAATTTGCATAATACATAATTCTGTTCATCATCTATCTTTTATTTAATTTGAGATATTATCACATTGAACTAATGAAAAACATATTGCAGTTACTTTGATCAAGTTCAATGCATGTTACACTTATAGTTATATGTATACTTGTGCCTGTATCAGTCACACTTCAGCAGTTACCTGCCATTCTAATCACATGTTTGGTGAAATCACATTTTTTCGAATCGAGCTGATAATCCAATAAAATTAAAAAGGCGTTTCTCAAGACATTCCATTGGAGGTCGTTTCTGCATGTAAATATTTCTGTTACAATTTTGCAGATGCATCTACCAATTTTTGCATAGATACATTCGCTTCGGAATCAACAATTTAATGATTTGTTAATAATACACTTGATATTACTTAACGGTAGATAATTATAACTTCTGAAAATTTATTTTATAACTAGTCGTAAATATATTGTTTATTTCATTTTATAACGATTATCAATCAAATATGATTATGCAAGAGCAACATACAATAATACATCTTAAACATAGTCTGATATATTTATTACTATCCAAATAGTTCCATTATCATAAGAAAATCCTAACGGAAAGAAGATTTTCTATAACATTTTCCACGTGAAACTGCGTACTGAGTTATGATAAATATTAATTAATATATGCATAATTAACAAGTGTACAGGAAAGACTATAATGCCAAGTGCTACGTATTTCCTTTCTGCACGTATCGCATGGTTGCAAATCCGAGACGACATTTAATTGTTTGCCTGCACTGAGACATGTAATAACAACGGGTATTTTTTTAAATTACTTGCATGCAAGAATGATTATCTGGCGTATGTATATTGTGCTTGTCTGTTGCTGGAGTACATTTACATTACAACTACAACTAGTATTAATGAATCATTTTACACGCTAATTGCTAATTACACTTGGTAGAGTAAATGTTGTTCGCGAAAGCTAATGCTTCCAGAACCGACTTCACTATGAAACCTTACGGACCACAGAAATCATTCAGTAATTAGTTTTTTTTTTCTTCCATAATTAACGCCATCACATTAAGCAAACGTCGAAGAATAATATATTATATGAATGATGGAGAGATAGATATAGTAGTCAGAGAAATGATCTGAGAAAAATGTGAACATATTAAAACAGATTAATGTAACCAGAAATTATACTGTGATTAATTAAGCAAGGCCTACATTTCGCTAAACGTTTACAGATTACTGTCACGCTAGCTCAAAGGTACCATTTATGGTCTAATTTTACGATAAATAAATCGTTTCGGAGAAGAACACGTTGACTTGTCTTTAACATAACAATAAATACCCCAGGTGGAATGTTTAAACGCCGGTCCTGCACGAACATGATACGCGAATGGTTTGTTTTTATATGAATTTATAGTTCTAGTGAAGCCATTACAAACACTGGTCGATCGTAACGAATGCTTTCACGAGCACTAGTTAAATTTAGGTTCTCTTTGGCAAACAGCTAAAGACGAACTTTTTTTAACATGACATTCTAGTAGAGGTCAATGATAGTACTTCGAAGTCCGAACCGGAAAATGCACACAAAATAAAACAAAAAAAATTATAAAGAAAAAGTAACCTAGGTGTGCCAATAACACGCTCTCAAAAAATAAAAGTCAAACGTCGTTTATTAATTACGATAAAATGGTGCAAGTCCGTGAGCTCGGTTCGCTTGTCACTTGTCGTGAAGAAAGAAAGCATTTCTCTTCTATCGAATAAAGTAACTATGCGCACATACCACCATTAATACATATGTATGTATGTATTTATAAAAAACAGCACTTGAGCTAAACTACACACGCCAAATACGGTATTACAGTATTATGTTTGCATTAATATATTTGACGCTCTAATTATAACTATTTATGATCATTTAATAACTGGTCTAAAGTCGGCTACCTACATTTAGTTTACATCGTTTTGAGTTATTGATGGCCAGAACATTATTTATTTGTTCATTATTTAAAGCTGCCAATTAATAAATATTAGCACAAAAAATAGCCTGCTTTTCAGCTGATTTCCGAAGTTATTCAAAATAACAATTAATTAATACTTGACCCAGCAAACTAGTTTAGAAACAATAATTCATTCCAAGTTGCACCACATAAATAAACAAATAATATATTTTGTGAAGCTTGTTGGTTCCATGTCAGTTATCATGGCTGTACTAAATGTTAAGTCCTATAGGGATTTTGAATATGTTCGGGGAAAAGAAAAACAAATATATAACCAACTATAACTATTATTATTTATTACAATAAATACATATAAAAATAATCTAAAATACAATTAATTTATTACATAATTTTTACAGGTAATAGAGTATACATTAATTTGATTGCTTTATAAAACAATATCAGCTATACAACGACTCGAGCCACTCTTCAACATCTTCATTGTCAACTAATTGCTCAGTAAAATCCGCGGGCTTCATTGTATCGATATTATCAAAGAAATCATTTAACGCCAACTCTTCCACATTACATTCCTTCACTGATTTCAAATCAGAAATATTATTTGTATTTTCCACATTCATATGGACATTATGGGAAATATTCTTTTCATTTTCTGCACCAACTTCTTTTCTTTTACAATCATTCGTTTCTGCAGGTTTAATAATTGTGGACTTAAATTTGAATCCACTGAAACAAGAAGCCGAACTAGCTATATCTTTAGATTCTTGTTTATCAGGAATTCGATGAATTGTTTTTATTTGCTTCATTGTAGTTTTTCGATAATCCAAAACTGCTTTACTTGCAGCCTCTGGTACAATGGTTACCAGTTTTCTATCAAATTTTGCAGTATCCTGCTTAGATAAAACTTTAGATGACCGCTTAAGCAGTTTCATAATGTGTTGTGCTTTATTAACAGATGTCACTGATTTATTTATTAGTGATTTGTTTACTCTTCGTTTCGGTGTTGCACCTACAGGCAAAGAAACATTAGTTTGATTAACTGAATCAAGTAATGTCTTTCCTTCCTCCGATTCGGCCAATACAATTGGTATATTTTCTATATCTAGTAATTCTGTATACAATTTAGGTGTTGCTATTTGAATCTCACATGTCTGTGATTGAATTGTCTCATTACTCTTATTAGCAGTTTGTACATCATTACTAATATCTATGGTTAGATTATCATTAATGCCGCCAGGAGTAACATCAACATTCGATTTTGAATTATTATTAACAGCAGAACTCGTTCCAAGTTGAATCGAGAATTTTAAAACATTTTTATAGCATTCGACAGTATTTATGTCACCGTTATTACTAGCAGAAATTTCTAGCTCAGGCATATCCACTTGAGCATTGCTAGATATAGGTTTAACAACATTCTCCTTAGTAATTTTTGATGAAGAACTATCTAAACCCAGATCGGCAGCTATACTACATTGTGATACATCACATGCACTGGATATTGTACTATCAGTATCTGACGATATGCTACTAATATCAACATCATAATCCTCAAGACTAGATTCGCTATCGCTGTCGTTATCAAATATATCACATAAGTTCCGACTGACGTATTCAAATGGAAATGCTCCTGGGTACGTGCACTTTTTATACTTGCACAAATACACAGCTGTAGTTAGATTTATTTGATGCAATTCCAGTAAACGATGTATTCCATTACTTTGACAAATGGGGCATTCTCGTTCCAGCTAAAAATTAAATAAATTACTCATACTTATATTCTTTAGATTTAACCAATTTACCTGCTTCATAATAGTAATTGCATAAAATACATGTATATTTATAAAATTCTTTTCATTCGCTTTTATTGTAACTGTTTGCAGGTTACCGACAACACGCTGTATTGACGTTTCAAACGTCAAGGTTAATCAAGGTGACGTGAATGTAGCTTCGTATTCTAGTCCTACTGTGAAACAAAATGTTGCGAAGCAGAAAACAAAACTATGTATTTATTATTTATCACAAAACTCATTAAAACTAAATATTAAAGAAGTTTTATTTCAAACTAATGCCAAAATGCTATAAAAAATCATTAAAAACGGATAATAGTTTGCATGCAACCCGCAGTACAGGAACGTATCGCACATTGTAGCTCACCAGGCGTATATAAACAGTATCATTTTACAAATATGTACCATCTATACTGAATAAAAGGTTACATTATTAAATTTATAGAATGGAAATATATTATCGACATATTTATAAATTACCTGTCTCCAATTATAAATCTAATTGTAATATTAAAATATATCTTTGGCAGATATATACATATTACATACGTAAAATTATTTCTAAAGAAGAAATTTTTATAAAATATCTCATTTGGTCACCAGATGTGGCCCGTACGTTTGTATTGTAAGGTAAGTAAGTGGGTATTTCCAATTTTTATTGACTGAGAATGCACGATGGAAATGTTGTCACCACCTGAAATAAATTACTTTATTGTTCGCAAATTACCGAGCTGCCCTCCCCAGGTGTCGGGGGCCATCATGTCTTCAGGTTCCCACACTTTTACATTTCCATAAAGCCAGCAGGTAGCTAACTACGTTGCATGTTTACCTTTCAACAATGTCATTTATGCGAAAAGGAAGAACACGATCTCGAAACAAAATATTACTCGGGGTTTCGTGTTCAATAATATATTTTTAAATATTTCCGGAAATGCATCATCAAATACAATAAAATACAATGTAGTGTACCTACAGTTTAAAAAAAAAACTATATCTTTATACTGTACCAAATATAAAAACAAAACTAAATTTTAACAATATTTCGATATGAATATCCTTGAACATACGTAAATATCATTGAAAATATTATAGTTGAATCTATTTTATATGGTAGCTATCGACATCAAATCAGTAACAAGAAAATGGTTCTAGGGTGTCTTGTACGGTACGTTGAGTAAATCTAGAGCAAGGAAATATCATTATCTATCCTACCTTATATACCCTGATTCCCATGACAGCCGAAACTAGTTTGATTCATGTTCATGTGATATACTGCCTCGTCACACATTGGCCGTGGCCTGTTGCCATTTTAAGCCGCCAGCTGCAATGCTATTGGTTCACGGGTACATAGCCCGACCAGTACCGTAGCAATAGGTGTGTCACCTCGACACGGAGTAGTGGGGCGGACTCGGTATTTCAGGATATCCGGAAACCTACACTAAATAATATTTCCATATACTGTACAATGAATACAGAATTAATTGTTCCTATAATTTCTCCAAATCAAGAACATTGTTATAAATTATTGTTAACTCAAATAACGTACTGAAAGAATCAGATTCGTATTTGTAAAAACATAATTCTAATATCTTTTTTGGATTAACAATAATTAATTTCCAAAAGACCATATAAATCAAATAAATCCTGCAGAAATTTTAAAATATTTTTGATATAATTTAAGCAAAATATAAAAATATTTGACACATTTTTTAGGTAAATATAGCTAACGATAATGAAGTTAATTATGTAGGTACATAAATGTTCTACTCGTACTTTACTGATATGAGTTTTGGAAAAAAATATTTGAAACAGGTAAAGATTACATTAACCTTTGCTTTTTCTGTTTCAACCCGAAATGTCCATTATTAACTGGCAATCTTATTTGCAAATCAGTAAAATAAAAAGGTAATTTAGTTACTATTTATTATCCGTTGTTTTTTTTTTTTTTAATAAACAAAAATAAAATCACAATAAGAGTGAAAATAAAAACTAAATGCATTGGCAGCGCCGCCGACGTCGTCGCCGTCTGAACCAGTTACGAGTGATACCGAATAATAACGACGGACAATACGGGTGGCGGCGCTGGCTCCGCCCCCAAGCCATCCAGCATCCCTATCTCTGGAACAGAAGATAGCATGGAGTCGGGTGCGGCATCGTAGCAGTGCATGCTTAACTGTCGCGCGCGCGTTCACATTTGTACATAACCGGATTCGTTTATACAGTGCTTGTTCGTACGAATACTTGCGGCATACTCAGACGGTACTCTGACATCTAAAGGGGACAAATAATCAACGTAAAACACGATAGAAAATAACGTGCGTATGTGATTGTGTGTGTGCGCGCGTTATCCTACCGTCGCAACTACATCGGACACGTACAAGGTAAGATATTCATTTGTTCAAGTTGATTGCTTTTAAACCAGAGAAATGTACGCGAAAAAAAATCATATCATTCCGATGTAAATGAGTGAATGGTATCTCTGTATTAATGAATCATAGATATATCTAGAAATACACATATATCAGAATTTCGAACGTATTCTTTAACAAGTAACGTAATTTAAATCGAGTGTTTTAGTATATGACAAGTCTATTTTAATCTTGTAAAGATTTCTAAAGTATTCACGGCACATATTTTGTAACGATCGTTATTTAAAGTATGACATTGCTTAAATTGTTTCCAACAAGAAAACCATAAGAATATTTTTAACATCAATTTCTGAATTTTTTTAACGGCAAATCACATTATTAAACTATATTTCTTTTAATTTTCAATCGTAAATAAATCAGTACCTGTGATATATTAACCGTTAAAACATCGTATTATAATAATTCACACAACAAATCAATGAACTGTCGCACAGACCGAAGGAAAACAATACAGATAGCATCTTTATACGAACTTGTCATCATCGGTAGACGAGAGAACCGATCAAAGGACTATGCTTCCGGCGGCCGGTATATCCGATCCGATCGGCGAGATAACCGTTGCGTCCGGGCTTTGAATAATGGACGAAGGTAACCCGCATATATCCCTACAAGACACTGTCATCGAACAGATCAACAATTGACAGACGCAACTCACATAGGTATTCGACCAGCAATATTCGAAATATTTAATAAATTATCTTTGTTCCTTTGATCTTCAGTTGGAAAATGTTTTATCGTTGAAATGTATCTCCAATTTGCCGGAGGAGGAACCAACGATTATGTCAGCTGTTTTTCCTATCATGTATTTAAATATGAGACGAATGAATCTGGAAGATGTTTGTAAACACTAATCGTGCGTGAAATTAGCAGCCCCATCTGAGCATTTCAGGGGTAGAACTGGGGGTGTCTACGGAGTATCGGGTTACCGTCGGCTTGCTGCTAAACGGACCACCAACACTCAGGATACGGGGCCGCGCTTCCACTTACATAACTGTTAACACCAGATCTAAAAACCATACTGTAGCTCTACAAATATGGTGCATCATTCTTGAATTAATAAATATAAACATTACTTTCTTTTTACTACATTATTTTATATTTTTAAAAACATGTTCATTCGAATATTAAAAATTAATAAAAATACAGTATCAAATTTAGTAGAAAAAAATCAGGATCTCTTAGTAGTGCCGTTAGTATCGAGCTGTGAATAGCTATCAAACTTGTATGAATTACTTATTTCATGTTAATATTTACACAGCTTTATATAAATATTTCTACAGATGAAAACACTGTTTTGTTAAAAATAGCATTGATTAATCATACGCTGTCACAAACGATTTGAATACAGCAGCTGAAAAGCAAAAGGAAACGGAAAAGGGTATTAAGTTAATCCTGCAGAAGTTTGTATCTAAATATTACGTGGTTTGTTAGTAGCACGTAGTAAAATATAATTATAACGTAGAGAATTTTAAATATAAAATCTCCAGAGTTAAAAGTGATATTTTGTACGCTTAGCAATTCAGATATACGAGTGAGCGTCGCATGGAGTTAAATTGAAGTTGCAACGAGCGATTCGGTTCTGCTATGGTTCGTTAATAACGCAACTGTCTTGTGTAGTCTGCGTTACGCACTAACTGAAAACAATAAAACCGAAACCTTTCCATACACCATGGCAACGGCATCGTTTTACTTCATTTCTGTTCCGACTTCAATTCATAACTACACTGTAAAATCCAACTAAGAAACCAGTAGGTACCCACATGAGACATTGAGAACGAAAAGGATTGTGATAATTCTATAAATAATTTCAACAATTATTATTGCAACTTGCAAATGAATAAAACAATTTTCCAGAATTTTACTAGCATATAAAATATTTGATTATCTACTAAACACTATTACTTTAAGCGTTATAAAAATGTTTATTAAAAGTAATAATTGAATAGATGAAATCATAAGTCTATATTTGTTTTTAAAAATTACTAATAGAATTTAATAGGATAGTAAATATTGCGGGTTAAAAGTGAGTGGAATTTTTTGACAACACTGTACAAAGTTTCGAAGTGCCCATTTCTCGAAATTATAACGACCTAAAACGCATAAAAATGGTCGATGGTAACCGGTTCGGGGCGAACATCGGACGCAAAGGTCAGTGCAGGTCGCGTCACCGATTGTTTGACTACTCTAGTTTTTTTCTTTGAACTGTTTTATTTATTGTCCTGCGCGTCGCATAAAGATTTAACTGCCCAAGTTTATAGTGGCACATAGAGCAAATATTAACCGTGATTTATTTAATTAGAAACATTGAATTGCTGCTGGGCTCGCCATACTACGCAATTGTTGTGTCTTGTGATTATTTATTTACAGATTTATTACTCGTATTTATTTCTTATCTGTCCCCCCGTTTATTATTGTTAATAAATCTTGTCCTACATAATTCAACAATGAATTATTATTTCAAGAACCAAAAATATAATAAACTATTCCGAAAAACACTAAATGAATTATGTCACACGAAATAACAAACCAACAGTCAGACATGTTTCTAAACATAACTAAGTTCTTTTTATGATCACACAGAATATTTAGTTTGAGCTTTGACTTTGCGGGTTAAACCATTACAAAACAGAACGTCAGTTAATATATATATATATATAGCCTTGAGGGGGCAGGACCCAGACACATACGGGGTACCTGAGACAGCATCTTAAAGAGGAGGGTGCGGCCTGTCGGTGAAGGGTTGCACTCATGTGCAACCGTGTGTGTGCTCAACATTACTTGCCGGGGGTGGGGGAATGTATAAGGGATGGGGGTGCTAATGTGAAAAACAGACACACAACATGGCGGGCGGAACGTGCAAGAATGTGATGAACTACATGTAGGTACCCTGGAATGTACAGTTTAGTACAGTAGATATTATTAGCGACGGAATGTAACTATGTATTGCAGAAATATATATACATATATATATATATATATATATATATATATATATATATATATATATATATATATATATATATGCCTGTACACACAAGTAGATAAATGATGACTGAATTATATGATATGAAGACAAATGTTGTCATAGATAAATACAACAAATACAATGAATATTAGAAACGCGTGCGCGTCTGTGTGTGTGTGTGTATGGGTTATATTTAACAGTACGACGAGGTAGAGAGTGAAGCAAACAACATTCCATCCGGTACGTGGAACAGGCGGAGTAATAAAGTTGAAACTAATGAATGAAACACCCGACAGACAGAGCGACGTCGTCGTTGCCGAGTGCCAAGTGTGGGAAACTTGTGTGCGTATGTTTGGAGAGAACAATAGTGTCGAACCGGCGGAGTCCGGTTGTAAATTTCACGTGTTCAGCCGCGAAATCCACCCGCCACCCCACTTCCGACGGCCGACGGGTGTACCAACTAACTTAGCTATAGCGGTGTTAGCTATGTAGTGAAACAGAGACTGAGGTGCCGTACTGAGAAATGAACAGGTGTTTTGGCTACATTCGCCACTCCATTAGCGTTTCTAATATCCCATAATCCTGTCACATTTATAACCCAGGACGATTTTTTTTACCAGCGGTAGACACCGACACCCCGGCCGTCTGTTGATTTTTACTTTTTCTTCGTCCACAGCTTCGGACAGGCACGTCAATAAAATATTTTAATTAAATCACTGATGAAGCGATACCGTGGCAGCTAATTGAAATGAATTCTTTCCATTTCGGTACAATATTTCGATTCAGCTGTAGGTGCACGTGTGCTGTGGAGTTGATGGCAAACTGTGTGTACCTGCCAAGAGTAAATGCCAGTCACTCGGCAACGATAATTACCTCACAAGATTCGCGCTTGCTTGTTTACTTAAACAACTTGGACTAATGACTATCGATGACACGACGAAGACGCCTCACACATCACTCAACAGACTGATAACTAAATCATATAATATTTATGTTCCTTTACATATGTGTTCTCGCACTCTAAACTATCTTCAACCATCATGAAACTGTAACATTGGAAGATTAGTTAAACTATCACTGGTACCGTGACATGCTTAACCCGGTTTGGTTATAAGACAATTGAATCGTTGAGCAAACAGTTAGCAAATCCAACCACTTCTAGTAGAACGTGTGTTTCGTATTAACGCACAATAGTTATCGGTCGACCGATGCTCAGTTCGAAACATGTCGTCTAATAAAAGCAATATGTTGGAGTGTCCTCGTGATTGTCGAGGGGTGGCAAGTACGGCGTTAATCCTCGGAAACGGCCACTAGAGGCGCTGGTTACACAGATCCCCCTTTTGTTCTCACTACCGGGGCAAATCTACCACCCTACATCAACGCCAAAATGTGGCACAACCGTAGAACCATATATGTATGTCGCTGTGATATTACAGCACTAAGCTTGCGTAATATCTACAAATGTGTTCGTATTTTTGGGAAAACTGGTAGATTAACTGAGTAAATAGTCAAATGGGCTTGCTAGAATTATAAACTACACTAAGGTAGCACCCATAGCTACCCAGCGAACATACATTTCATTCTTGCTACACCGCATATGTATATTTTCGTTTCGCACATGAATACAGCATTTTGCAAAACAAAATTCCTCACGGTATATTTCATCAAAGTCAGAACCCTTTATGACTGCAAAACATAGAGAGAAAAAAATAACAAATGAGTTGAAGTTATGAGTCACATAAAAGATATCATTTTACATATTTAACAATGTGTTAAAGCGAGTGTGAGTAAGCGACACGGGTGACTCCTGTGCTGAAGTCTGTAAACATGTAACAAAACGCTACTTTCTGCTGCCTGTGCATTTTTCCACCGCGGAACTCAAGGGCGCGTGACAACACCCACTCACCCCTTCGTTGTGCTGTTCGGGTATACAATTTTGTTTTACACCAAATCAGCACATTTTAAATAATGCGCATTGTTGGAAGGTTAATGTTCATTTTTGTAAGCAGCAAAAATACGGCGTATTATTCTCAAATCTGGCTTTAACCCATTTAGATAACTAACAGGAAATAGGAGACGTAAAACAGTGTCGATAGAATTCAAATTAATTAACAGAGGATGAAAGTATTAAATATCACACTCGAAGAACTAGGTTAACTGTACGTTTAATTTTAATTTCTTCTAAGAGAAATAACTCCTCAGACACCTTTTATTCAAACTTCTCGCCATTCCAGTGTTATTGTATTTGCACAACCTTCCATCTGTTCTGCAAACAGACCATCTTATTTCGTATTTCTTTAACCTTGGACGCGAACAATAATAAAAAAATCGCTGACAAATACGTCTCCTTCGAATATTATATATAGGAAGCTATATAAAGTAATCGTAATTGTTTAATAATTTGATTTACAAGGTTAGTTATGTTTGTTATCATTTCGTTGTGTCATGTCAGCGGTTCCTGGCTATGCATACACCTACAGTATGGGAACAATTGTAACAGAGTGACCTCTCGACATATCATTGTCGGAAAGTCCGTCCGTCTACCTGCTGTGTTTATATCTTTACCAGTGTCGTATTACAGTGCTTGTCTGTTCTTTCGCCATTATCACAAAGGCGTGGCCACGGAATTACGCGTTGTGCAATGACAGCAAATCATGCAGGTAACTACTTTAATGATTTCTTATAAATGTTCATACGAATTCATCCGGCGAATATTCCTTCTGAAATAGCACTCAAATGCAGGATAATAACGTAAATCTTTGCATAAAATAATTCTTTTCATTTGAACACCATGCTGTAACGAATAATTTACGAAGTAAAAGTATTAAATTTATCGCCTCATTTATTTTTACAAATTGTCAACGGCCAAACGAGCAACGTGTGATTTGATAGTTTCTGCTTTCGGCATGCATGAAAAATGTATATGCTAACAAGTTGTTTGTTGTAAGAAAGTGAACAATGTCGTGAACGATAAGAACGGTCTGTTCTTGGAACACGATACAAAACGGAACATATGCCGCAGAGATAGTGAAGTTCTTCTAACCACATGTAGTAATTTCCCTGTTGCCCATAAACAACTAAAGTAAATAAAAGTAGTGATATTTTACTGTATATATATATATGTAGGTACATATTATACAGTGCCGTATGTAGCACATTTATGTTGGGCGTCTCGACGGCCAATGTTGACACAGCCAAGTGCGGTGTGTAACACAACATTAGCTGTATGTATAAATACGAAGTGCGTGACATATGCCACATTGTATAACTGTGGCTACTTTAGCGCAAACGGCGCATAATCATGTACGTGCCATGTTTATTAAATACTACCCACCCCCCGCCCCCCGGCAGCGAGCCGAGTTATAACTACCAGTGACCACCTTTCAGCTACCAATTGTTTATTGTTTCCACGCGGTGTTCTGATAAGAAACTTGCGACAATGTAACAACTTGTACTAATAGCTTGCAAACGATAAAGCTCTTGTTCGTTTTACGAGTTAACAAGTGTTTCAATCCTGTTGTGTATAACAATTTCATTAGTTGCATTACTCGCAATAACAATCATTTCTGATATGCAGTAATCATTTGTAAATCATGTAATTTTCTAGATTAACTTTATTGCTAAATAAACAAAGTTTCCCAAATATCCTTTGTCAAATTCGGATGAATATTAGCAGGGGAATTCCTAATACATCTAATCGGTAGTTATTACTTAGAGAGCTACAGGATGAACATAGTGAAAATAAAGTATTTAAAATAGAAGCGGATCATGGGTAGAATTGTCATTAAATAGTAAGTATTTGCTTCATGGATCATATGTGTCCGGTTCATGAATGGGTGTATCGACACACATAACTGACGTGCATTGCATGTAGCAGTCGCGGCGAGAAATAGTAGCACAAAATTATACAGTTTCGTGACTCGTGAATGGAAACGTCCGAAGGACAGGACGCGTGCTCGCAACACCGTAGAGGATTAATTCTTGCTTTGCACCCTCTGTCCTAGTACTGACACCGACCCTCAACACATTGCTGTAAAACTCACCTTCACCGTAACACACCGACACACGCACGCGTATGCAACGAAGGATACTGCTCGATTTTTCACACTTTGTGTTTGTAAATTATCCTTAAATGAAGCTGAATTGCGGTCATTCCAACGTAAATACACGAATGTATTGCTAGTCATGTCCCAAACATTATGACTATTTAGTTTCATTGTGTTATTCGTCATTTAAATCATTTATTATCCTTGTACAATTGTGTCACATTTGTTTAACATAACTTATATGCAGTTTATATAACTTCCTATGTGTTCTTTCGTGTTCATAATTACGCATTTTACTGATTATTAAGGATTCGAATATCCTTCTGGTTCTCACGGAATGTTGAAAAGTGTACCTGGATATGAAAATAAAAATTTCCAAAAAAAAAGGATTCCAAGGAATCGATTTGCAGTAATTATTGCCAGATGTTGAAAAGGTGGAGAAAATTTGAATTTTATAAACTGAGAGTTGTGACAGACCAAGTTTCTCACAGTGTCCAATAGGTAGAAGGTACCACATTTACCATTTGTAAGTGCAAGTGCAACCAACCAATGACCGGTAACCGAAGCAATGTACCATTCATTACTTGGGCACATTCTCACGTCGGGACAGTGAGGGCGGTGCGGATAAACAAAAATCTACCTTGCAGGGTCTTACCTTTAAGTTCATGGGCAAGGTGCCAGAAACATATTGGCACAGGTCGATTGGCGTATACAGTCGGTCAGTGTACAAGTGGATACAGTTCAGTTAGAAACGAGCACTTCTTCTAGATTATTTGTCTGAGTGTATAGTGTCTAGTCCGGTATAAGATGAACCTGATCTTCAATATTTGACAGTTCGTGTTGGAACTGTTGAAGTTGTCACGTGTGTCTCAGGTGAATTTAGTGATGCCCTCCGTCACTCGCATGAAATGTGTGATGAAAACGCAAACTAATTTTGACAAAGGTATGAGATTTATTTTATATATTCTACGTTTTTAGCTTCTAATACATTTCAGTGCGCATTATTCGCTTACCTACTGTTTAATTGCAGTGAAATAATCTTTAACGCATGTTTGTGAAATATAGAAATCCCCCCAGACCTGAAATATTAAATCTAAATATAATTGTTTGTAAATATACACACACATATAGGTATATATGCGTAGCTATTTCACTAGTGATTTATTACAAATATACTTTAATTAATGTTTTCTGTTTTTATCTAGAACGTAGTTTTTCAATTAATTATTAATGACACTATGATATATGTAAGAGTAGGTGGTTTAATTGATCAACGTCCGTCCATACGTACGTATGTATGTTTAATAATAATATGAATCACACATTAACAGATGGTATGTAAGTTATATTATTTAATGTTCTCTTCAGATGCAATCAGGTGTATCAAAAGTGGGTTAATAACTAAAGCTATTGTAAACAGGATCATTAAAGCTATCGCATTGTTGTCGCAACACAAATAGGCGAAAATAAAAATCAAATATCGAAATAAAAGTACGACCGTCGGACGAGTATAAACAATAAACGAACAGATGAGCATTCATTCTTCGAATCTTTTGTCTCAGAACATAAAAACGGCAATAAACGTTTCGCCGTTACGTTCTCGGGATTCGGCGAATACCGGGAAGTGATTTGTAATTTAAAATATGATAATACGCGTGTTGCTGAGTGGCACAAAATGGCGGCCGGTTGGAGACATGGAGGGTCTAGTTAGTGGTGCACAGTATAACGGAAGTGGATTCTTACACAAGGCCCGTACGTACGTACGTACGTACAGTTAACAACGCGAACCATCCCGCTTCAGTTGCCGACGGAATATCTCGTTATTTATAGACCCCGTGCACCCGCTAAATTAATCAAAACAGTTGCGAGAGATTTATAACGATGCTGAAACTGTGCATTCATTCATTACACGATACTTGTGATACACGGGCGAATAATTCTCGTCAAATATTACATTCCCTCTCTTTTAATTGAATACCTTCTGCGTTTGCTCATTTATTCGAATATCGAAATGATGCATCATAAGTTTTGTACATTCATAAACTTGTACAGACCGAGTTGCAAGTTATTGTGATGTTTATATTGTCTTAAACATTTATAGCTGTATAATTTTATTACCATTACAAATTATGATTTATGAATGCATTAAGTTACGCTTCGCTTTATAATATCAGCAAATGAAATTAGGAAAATTATTTACTTACTATGAAATTGCGTATTTGTATCTGGATTACTGATTATCCAATGCCTGAACACATTGTGAAATTTCCCACATTATCCAGTAGCATTTCGCTCGTTCTGTAACAAGATTACCTCGGTATATCTCAAATGGTTGTGGTTGTGTTTCAGAGAACGAAGGTGTTCCGCGCGTACCCAGTGCCATCATGAAAGAGAAGAGCAAGAACGCGGCCCGTTCCCGTCGCGAGAAGGAGAATGCAGAATTCCTGGAGCTGGCGAAACTCCTACCCTTACCGGCGGCCATCACATCCCAGTTGGACAAGGCTAGCGTCATCCGACTCACCACGTCCTACCTCAAGATGCGTCAGGTTTTCCCCGACGGTAAGGCACTAACTAGCACAGATAACGGAATTACCTGAGATGGATTTATTATCGGTCACGTACAGATTACGATTGATTGTTATTGTAGGTGCGGATTTGCCTAACGCGATACAGATGTTACGGGCTTTTGGGTTTTCCTATTTTCCTTCTGTCGACGAGTTCATACCGGTACATCGCCGGAGTTAATATTATAGGTTTCTTGATAAAACTTGTTGAAATTCCCAAATCCGTGTAAAGTAAACAAACTTATATTGATCCTAATATTATTATGATAACTAAATACTATTGAAGTATTTATGGGGTTTACCCGATTTTTCTGCACTAATTATACATGTATACCTATATTCAATGATTCTGCAGACAACTCTCAAATATTCGTTGCAAAATAAGTAGCAAACTATGCAGGCGTATATCTTATCAGTGTACAAGTGTCATGTTATACGATTAATAATGGCGCAGTAATCAAAATATACAAGACAGAACTACAAGCTCTCGTTACTGTAATAAGATAACCATATCGTTTCATACGTCATAATTTGCTCAATACATATTTCCATTCACGTTGCATTTCCCAAGATAATCCTTATCAATTTACAAAAACATGTTGTTTTAGTGTTAAATACTTGCACAACCAACGTAGGTGACACCAAACATGTGTCGTTATACGTGATAATTCTGGAAAAAAAATAATCAGCTACATTGTAGATTATTATGCTTACAAATAATATCGAACGGAAACTTATATAAAGTAAAGTTTGTCGAGATTCGGTACTAGATCCAAATATTGCCGTTACAATGAAGGGACTGGTGTCAGAACCTTGTTATTGTATATACGGATAATTTGAAGCAGAAGAATGCAAGTGAAGCATATTCCACAGATTGCGTTGCTCTGCCGTTGCGTCGGTATAACGTCGTGTTGGCTAGTCTATTAACAGGCGAAAACTCGACCGGAAATGTCAACTGCGCGCGGAACATAAACGATGCTAATTTCACACCCTAACTTCTGCTCGACGAAGTACAGTCGCGTCCACCGCGTCTCACCCGCCGCCGCCGCTCTTGATTTTCCTTTTGCACTAGAAATACTCGCAGGATATTGCGTACAAACGATAACGTACTTGTCGATTTTCACAGCGCCGAACAATAGATGTTCTATTTAACAACTTCCTCTGACCTCTGATCATAAATACATAACGCAATAAAAGTATGATCAGGTGCTTGTAGTATGGAAAATAACAACACAGTATATCAGCACTGGTTTCCGAAAATATCTCGCCCCCTAGAAAACAGCATACATAGTTAATTTAATTTTATGTACCTCGTTCATGAATATATGCATAGGAATCGGAGACATTTCATGTGACACTATAAAATTTTGTTTTCTTAAACTGTCCGTCTTTGTGTTTTTGTGCGTGGTAATATCTGGCGTATGCATCTTGTAGACAAGGCTAATCTGTGATTTTCATCATGCTGCGGAACACAAAGAAAATATATCGATCGTACCGAAACGTTGAATATAAAAACGAGTGATGCATTCAGTGCATAGAGCACGGGTGACGTGTTCTGAATATAATTAGTTTTTAACATAGATCAAGATATTGGAACGTATTCAGTCAGTTCAGCAGAGATTCAGATGTGAAATGATTTGAATTGTCGATAGCAGATGAGCAAAAGTATGGGTGAGTAGAGAATACTCTAAGTATGGATTATTTATTGTGCAGGCCTGGGCGATGCTTGGGGAGCGGCACCAGCAATCACTAGTACCCGCGAACACGGTATCAAGGAGCTTGGTTCGCATTTGTTGCAAACTCTGGACGGATTCATCTTTGTCGTTGCTCCCGACGGCAAGATAATGTACATATCGGAGACGGCTTCCGTTCACCTGGGTCTGTCACAGGTCGAGTTGACCGGTAACAGTATATACGAGTACATTCATCCCGCCGACCATGATGAGATGACGGCGGTACTGAGTGCTACGCCGCCACCATTGCCGCCGCCGCCGCCAGGCATGTTGGCACCGGGGGGCCGGGCCGAGTACGAGTTTGAGCGCGCGTTCTTCCTGCGCATGAAGTGTGTGCTCGCCAAGCGCAACGCAGGACTCACCACTGGCGGATACAAGGTAATACACCACCACCATCATCATCATCATCATCATCATCAAACACTAGTGCTATAGCAACACCAGATCGATACCCAGCCGTGTCAGCAGTCCTTTACCATCCACTCCACACATAGTTCAGCAGTTACCAAACTGTACCGTCAATGAATAATCTCCTGCTACTAAAAACATATATTTTTCACAAGTGCTAATGTTATCAACCTTTGCGACAATTCATTTATTCCCACGTCATCACACTTTTTACAGGAAACGGAGTAATTATCGCAAACTATTCAAACGTAAGATAGCCATCTAAATTAATTGACACAATTGCTTCAGATTCCAATTAACGTTAATCATGTCAAGATCTGTTTGAAGTGCTGACAATTATAATTGCATTGCGACATCTCAATCGCTGCTGTCCAATCTATATATTGTCCAAAGTATACATTACACATTTTGTGTGTTATTTCAACAAAAATATTTCTCCTCTAAATATACAATGTAAATAAACACCAATAGCAATTGCCCATTATTACCGATGTTACCTTGTGAAAACAAGTTCGGCACACTGATACTACACCCTGTTATTCCTGCAAACATTACATGCAACCCCTACAGCAGATCTTACTACCCAAAGACCCATTTCAGCGAGAAAAAATAACAAACATTGTGTTTGGATGGCGAGTTGGTCACGTGCACTACGGGCCGATCGCCAGCCTGCATATATTACAACAGACGTACAGAAATTACAGGGCACATTGCACCTGTGCCCGACAAACCACACAAGAATGTTCCCTCAGTCACGTACGATTCAGTTATACTGGACTCCGGGGAAGTGAGTACATATTCGGATATTCGGATTCACTTATCTGCAATCAAGTCAAGTCTGTAGTCTGTAACACATGAAGATATCAACTTTAATTATAAACATATATTCGTGATATTTGCATGCATACGGCGAGCGATATATGTATGTATATAGTGTGAAAGTAGCAAATATGCATAATTGAAAATAAAGTAATTAAAACACAAGTGGAAACTGTACGTACGCATATGCAACGTTAATTAGCGAACCCTTTGATAGAGGAAATGTGCCACTTGAGATGCACATATACAAGACGGCATATCCATATGCAGCATGTATTGTATGCATACAAA
This sequence comes from Carabus problematicus, assembly GCA_963422195.1. Classification (NCBI taxonomy): domain Eukaryota; kingdom Metazoa; phylum Arthropoda; class Insecta; order Coleoptera; family Carabidae; genus Carabus; species Carabus problematicus. The sequence continues at coordinate 8,477,956 of OY728590.1, forward strand.
ATCACAATACCGAATACACATATGAAGAACATACACTGGATGATAATTAATTTGTAAATATTTTCTTACTTCAGGTCATACATTGTTCCGGTTATCTGAAAGTGAAACAGTACCCAACAGATGCAGCACCGTACGATTCCTGTTACCAGAATATGGGTCTGGTAGCTGTCGGTCATTCACTTCCACCATCCGCAATTACCGAAATCAAACTGCACACCAACATGTTCATGTTCCGAGCGAGTCTGGACCTGAAATTAATATTCTTAGATGCAAGGTAAGCAGCACTTGAATATATATATTAACTAACCTGCGCGGTATCAGAGAATATATGATAGTAGTTCGGTAATATTTTCCTTTGGCAATTTGGACGTGAGAATTCGTATTATGTGTCCAAGTGTGCAGGATGCAATCATAAAAGTTTGTGTAGCAATCAAGCTTTGTTTGCTTTACTCCACTCTTCCACTCTCCGTTGTTGTTTTTTTATTATTTTTTAAGACCTGGAGGTGTGTAAGACAAAGAGGGAGTTTCGGGCGGGCGCCCGCACCGTTGGCCGGTGTCAAGTTGCGAAACCTGACACGGCCATTAAATCCTATTCATAAGGTTCCACAAAAACACACACACACTTTTATTACAGGCCCACCGCAGGCCGCTATGAAATTAGATCAACTCGAACTAAATAAATCTAATAATAGTAGTGTTATTGAAATGATACCGCGTAGAATGTGTAAAGTTAGTGTTAATAAAGATGTTTCTAAGAAGAAGTATTATTTCTGCATCTATTACAGAGTCGGACAGCTGACAGGGTACGAGCCGCAGGACCTGATAGAGAAGACTCTGTACCACTATATACACGGCTGTGATATCATCCACATGCGATACGCACACCATCAATGTAAGTGTTCGCTGTTGATGTCGGTAATTCTAAAATTGAATCTTGAACGACCGCAATGCGGCAACAACCAGCAAACATTCACGCATTATCATTAGACATTTGTTTAGTCGTACATAATGGTGACATCGTAACATGATAGCCGCCCTCGCGAAATGCCACCGCTGAATTGTTATCAGTATTTGACCAGGCGGCACATTTCACCCTGCCTCGGGTTTCACCAGCGCCCGTCGGAGTCGCGCCACTTTCTCGGAAAATCAATTTGTCTCTACGCGCGAAGACATCATTTTCATTAAGTTTCCATGCAAAGAATTTTCTTTGTATATAAATTTCAAGAATTACAATATTTAGCTTACACGAATATGAAAATATTCTCCTGATGACAATTTATATTTTTTTTATAATTTCACTTGAAATTTAATTTACTACACATTCGATAATGTTAATGGTTAATTATTCTTTTCAATTATTTTGCAATTAGATACTGATTACGCTAAAGCAATATCTAATTATGATACTGATTTTGCATTTTGTAGCAAATGTAGAGCATTGTCGTTCTTAAATGATTATTTTTAATGAAATTTTCTCTTACAGTGCTTATAAAGGGTCAAGTAACCAGCAAGTATTTCCGATTTTTAAGTAAAGGTGGTGGTTGGGTGTGGATGCAAAGCTATGCTACCATCGTTCACAATTCCAGATCATCGCGACCACACTGTATCGTCTCCGTAAACTACGTACTTAGGTAACGTCCCACATCATAATCCTGTCAGACATTCACTAAAACGCCCATATCTTTATATTATAGTGAGCTGGAAGCTAAAGATTTAGTATTAAACTTGGAGCAAGGAGCACCCAGGGAGGATGTACCAGTCGTGACATCAGAACGTGAGTCTCCCCTACACGTGCCTACAACAGTTCGATCACACGTCAGTGCCCACAAATACCCACCAAGGAACAATTTCGCTCCCGTCATACCGACTACATCGTCTGCACATTCTGCCGAGGAAGATTTCAGTGATTCGAGTGGCGGTTTGTCGTACCCATCCGAGTATCCAATATCGTTCATTCCCAACTACAGTCAGACGGCCGAGGAACCATACTACCATCAGGATATGTTCTATCAGTATACGGCTGATACGGAACTGACACAGCACAACATTAACTCGTTAACACCGACTAACCAGAGACCGTACAGTGCTTCGTCCAACAGTTGCAGCAGTTCGGAGAGCGATCACTCGCATATACAAGCTCTGCATCATTTACAAACACTGGGTAATCCGTATTGCGCAGATGTACTACAAACACAACATTTTCCACTAAATTGTTTCAACAACAGTCCGGCACATGTTCCTTCACAACCCGATGCGTACACGCATGAGTTTAACAGTAAACAGTTGAATCACACACAAACGTCAGCCGGCTATACAAGTGTCATTGTTGATACACAACAGTATCAACTTGCAAACGAATTTGTGCACTGAACACACTCAAATAATAATTGTGGAACACAAAAGTACAAACGGACGGAACGACTGTAGAAATCGTCAGTCAAATTCGCAAACACCAATAGCAAAATTTAGAAGTTGTTGTTGAATGTTCTGTCATTGATTTCCGTTTTAATGAACGTGGGCTACAATTTCTTCATTGACTAAAGAGTATTTCTTTAGAAATTGAAGCTGGCCTTCAAATCTAAATTTGTAACATTTTATTATTATTATTATTAATATTGAGATCATCGATAAATAACAATTTACCAAAGTTTACTAATATGTTCGAGCAGTGTATTGCGAGAGATATTTGTTAATGTACATATATTCTATAATTCTTGTTAACTTGTATATAAAGTTAAGTAAGCATATAAGCAATTAGCTGTTTGCTCCCGGATGCAAAAGTGTGCCATACCTACTGACTTGAGAATTTTACATATACCATTTGTTTTATGTACAGTTTAAACAAGAGAGATATGTGTATACATACATAAGAGTGCATGTGACAATAACATTAAGACTGTGAATATAGTGTACATATGATAATTATTAAAATCAGTAAATTATATAATAATTAGTATCATGAATAAGATAATGAAGGAACAGAGACATTCGTTCTTGCCCAAATTTACTAAATGTCAAGCAACTGGATACCAGTGGAACAATTCTTTCATTTCTATTATTTATAAGGATATTTTTACAACCGTTTCGATATTATTCATTGGTGATTACTATAATTAGGAATTGTTTAAATGTATTTAATATCGTCAAATGAAAATAATGAATCACAAATTACATTTTAATTTTCAAAAATCATTTTAAAATGTGATATTTAGATATAAAAGTCTTCCAACGGAATTTTAGATTAAAAATACTAGAATGTATCATGAAATTTTTCAAATAGTGAACAGTCTCGAATGAGGATATTATCATTGTGTTTAGATTTACCAGACGGAACATTGTACATAAACATAGTTAAACCATGTACGACAACCGTAACTTTGTTTAGTGAATATGTACTTATATATTTTTTCAGAAACAAAATATTTTTAATTAAAAATATGTATAAAACAAATATCATGTATAATAATAATTACGTCATAATAATTGTATGCTATATTTATTCATGTAATGTAAATATACGAAAATAAATGATAACATTTTAATGTTGTACGTTTATCTTAATTTTACCGATTTTTACATGAAAATGAATGGAGATATCAATAAAAGAAGAAAGAATTTATCAAATGAACTGATAAACAAAATTTATCTACTAATTGTAAATAAATATATTGAAGCGAGCTTAGTTAATATGTGCTTGGTTGTTAAAAGATCCCTCGATTTGCTGATTCGATCACATGCGGAGCGAGAAAACAAAGTACAAAGAGTCAGTGAATATTCGGTGATTCGCAAACAATTAATCGGTGCAACAATGCACGTAAGGTTTGTGATGTTCACGCGCCAATTTGTCTTGTAATTGTTGGTCGCATCACGCACGGAGAACGAGAACATACGCTACCACAGCAGGGCACGGCACGCGACCAACACATTGTTAAATCAGACAGGGTTCACTTCACCCTATTCTGTTATTATACTAATCACTTCACAACTGACTTTCGCTTCCAGTCAACTAAACTAAACCAATTAAATCTGAGCTTGCCGTGTATTTTTCCTACCATGATATAGTAAGCTGACAAATAACAGAGAAGATTTAATCTTCTCTGAAATTTTCATTCTGTAAAATACATTCCCAGTAACTCGTTGGACAATTAAAATACAGATTTATTAATGATTCTGGCATATAGAATATTATAGAAATATTGAATGATGACGTACTTGAGATATTTTTAATAATGTAAGCAAAAAAAAAATGTGTACCCTTTGTTTAATGAAGAGCTTATTTCAAGCAACATTTTTTCCCACTTAAATTGACAACCACTCTTTTATTTTGAAGAGCACTCCATAATAAAAAGAACGCTTTGGTAAACCCAACTGTAATTGGTATCAAATCTTTATACAAACATATCAGATGGGGCATGTAAAACTAACGCCCGAGTGTGTGCCGTTACCTTGGTTACTGTCAATGCCTGGGAGCGCTCCCTTTGCGTCTCTGTAAAGCTCGCGTGTTGTCGCCGGAAAATTTCACCATATCCTTATGTCTATTCAACAATGAATCCGAATCGCACAGAATAATCACTGCACAAACAAATACAATGCACCGTATACATGTATCCACTATAATCCCATTTAAAACATTCGCTTGTTCAACAATCATTCGAATCACAGTGAGCTGTGATAGATTGCTGCCGGTTTGTTCCAGTTTATCATTTGTTACTGAGGGTTGTACGTCAAACGTACTCGTGCATCAAGTCACCTATCAAAAATGGCTAAGAAAACAAATTCAAACGATAAAAATAAAATCTGTAGAATATGTTTAAAGGACGAAAAGTTTACGATATCAATATTTTGCGATTACGCAAAAGAATTAAACATACATTCACGCATTGAAACATATTTACAAATAAAAATTGACAGAAGTGACAGTTTACCGAAATACATTTGTTACGATTGTTTTTCAAATCTTGAATTCGTAGAGAACTTTATAAATAAAGCAAAAACTACGCAAACTACTTTGGGTACAAAAGAAGAAAATGGTGATTCTCTATTTGATGATGCAAGTTTTCACACACCACCAAATTTAACTACAAAATCGATTGCAAAAACTTTAATGAAGAAGAAACTTGATGATTCTGAATTCAGAAGTATGGCAAAAAAGACACGCAAATTACAAGAAGGTAAGACTAATATTTCTTTTCTTTCTTGCCAAGCATATCATCAATCTTTCTTTTAGAGCTATTCACTAAAGATTGCAAAAGATTCAAAAATTCATTGTTGGATTTCAAGAATAATGTTACTATTCCAAATAAGCAAGCGGATGAGAAAATAGTAGACAAGATTGATACGAAAATTAGTCCAAAATTGGATGATTTAAACTTCCAGAATAGAAAAACATTACTTACGGACTATTACAAACAAAAATGTTCTCTTCTTAGGAATAATAATTAAATAATTCTTTATTATATGTAAAACATAGTAGAATAGTTGTAAGATGTAAAAATATATTTTTATTTATCTTGATGTAAGTTTATACGATGTTACACAAACTTGAAATAAAATATCTTCCTTTTAATAGTGTATATTACGTTGCATATTCCTGTAAAAGAAGAACAATTATGAATATAAATGAATTACTGTTCGTACATTCTCATTACCTTTGCAAAGGGAATGGGCCTCGATTATCATCAAACGTATCGAAATCATTTTGAGCAGAAAGTGGATTTTTGAATGATCCTCTGTGCATATTCAAACCAAATGCTCTACGTTCTTCTTGATCCCTTTTATTTCTCAACTCGTTTGGAGGGCCCGTTTGTGAAGTGAATGAAAAATGATCAGGTGCAGGATCGTAATCATTTTGCCTGGAATTTCCTTGCATACCCATGTTTGATCTACGTTCTTCGTGATTTCTATTATTTCTAAAATCATCTAGATTTGGCCGAGTAAATGAAAAGTTACTGTCACTTATTGCATCCAAATCATTGTGACCAGAAAATTGATTTTTGAACGCACTGCCTTGTAAACTAATATTGTTTGATCTACGTTCATCGTGATCATGTTTAAATCTCATACCCGATAACATATTTTCATCTCCAAATTTACTCGGTGGATCATTGTTTTCTTTTACTAAATTTGGTTTAGGTATTTGGAATCGTTGACTAACTAATCTGCAATTAGATTGCAAATGCATAATATAGGAATAAACTACAGGTTGAGGTGAGTAAAAATTATTATACATACTGTAATCCTAAATCTTTGTTTTCTCCTTCTGCTTCATTTCCATTACTACTGCTATTTTTATTAAGCTTATGAACTTTCCAGAATAAGAAGATAGTTGCTGTAGCTAACGCAACTATTAACAATAAAGCTACTCCCAATCCTGCGTAAACTATAGTTGACAAATTATCCACTTCCTCACTCTAAAATAATACAGTTATTGCTTGTAAACTTCTCTACTCTTACAGATAATTAAACATTCTAAAATCAAATACTACAATTTTCTTCAAAATAATATATTTTTAAAAATAGTGCAGTTAAAACTTACCATATTTGTAATAGCAAATAAAATCCGCCACACAATATAACACAATGAAGATAACTAATAATTTCAAAACTATTTTTATCTTGATATCTGTCATAAAAGTAATCAAATCATATTTATATCATTTATCTATAGAACGAAGGATTAATTAATATCACAGTCTTAAAAAAACGCACTTTATCTTAGCATAATACCGAATTTCTCAATAATGGAATTCGAAATATATTTATAAGGTAGAAGTTATTCAAAACTATCGTCTTATCTGAACGTCAGTTAGTAAACTGAGCTTCATTACGAACAATCATTCAACATTTTGTTATCTTTATCCTCTTTACGATATCAAGGATTAATGAAGGTAATTTATCATATTTGAGAAATTCTTCAGAGGATGTGTCATACATTGTTTTGCTGTGCTTTGTCAGTTTCGTAATCATTTTAAAAGTGACTAGCATATTGCGGAGAAACCACTTGTAAATCTTATATAAACTTTAAGACAAAGTTATTGCCTTTATCTTGTCTACATCATTGTAAAAATGTTTATCTACTCCACTAATCTTATCTTATGCAAAACGAGTTTGTATATACACAATTTATAGACCAAAGTGTATGAATAAACTGTTTTGCATCGTATCAAATAATCTTTCCCAAGTCAAATATATTATCTAGCTAGTTTGAGAATGCTTATCCTTAACTACGAGTATATTAAAATTAAATATAGCAGGAAAATATACTCTAAAGTTTTAAATATGTATTAAATGACTATGCTATCGTTGTAAGTGTTCGTTTGTATATAGAACATTTTCATAAAGTACGACAATAGATATGGAATACCCATTGTTATCGCAACATACATGAAGTATGGTATTGGTGGGGTTGAACCCATTTGGTAAAACCATAGACCTCTCCTTGTAGCATCTCTTATATGGTGTGAACCAAACGCAGCAAGGATAATCCAACCTAAATGATACATGTTCTCCGACACCAGGTATTTGGATAGAAGTAATAGGACTGCAGTCAAAATGACTGGTACCGTGGTACAATGTAATGGAGGTCTTCCTTGCAGGTTCGTAGCATCCTAAAAAGAAAACTACTTCAGTATTGTGAACAAACAACTTGTATATCATGTGTTACCTTTAGATGGAAACTCTTGGCCATCACGAAATGATCTACGTCGATTAACGATGCAATTAAGGCACAAAGTCCTACTTCACTGAGTCGTAACAAAACTGTCTTGTTTCTTATTTTCAAAGACACAATTAACCATGTCAAACCAGCAATTATGGAATGAGTACTATTATCAAATACCGCTTTGTATATATGTAGGTTAGTATGATTAACTAGCCAGTCGCCGACAACCGCAACTACGGCAAGTAATAGTGTGCAAAATGCTTCCGCAGACAGGAAAATATGCGATAAATACATTGTTCAATGCAAAACATTACAAAAGTAGAATATAAACACAAAATTAATTTGACGTTTGCCAACTGTCATGTGTACACGTTGCTTCGGTAAACTGACACTTCATTTGACCTTGATATATGCAACAGATCTGGCTTTTCCCATAAAGAATTCAATAAAGCAAACGCATTATTGCCAAAACAATCATATACTGTAAATGGCCAAAAAATAATATTTTATGGCTTCAGTAACTTCAAAAAATATTTATTTAGTACATCATATCCTTAGTTATTCTATAAATGATACATATTTGATTCTGTATGCGTATGCTGATACTTGTATATATTATTAAATAGATCCTTAATTAATCGTAATTATCTAATCGAAACATTTATTGAAAACAACATGAATTGCACGCTATATCTACGGCACGATAAATGTTACTGCAAAATTGATCCCTAATTTTATTATGCAAATTGCAGTTTACGAATTAAGGATAAATGACAATTTATACTTAAAATTCCACTAATTGTACATGATATATTTAAATTTCACAAATTCAGAATAAAAATACATATACTACAGATATCTGTTAACTGTACTTAAACGTATAGTAGATCCACAGTTCCGCATTGTTGTACAAAATCACGTCTAGGACATTATTTAAAAAAAGAAAACTGATGTGATATGAATTTATAAAAGGACTACCATAAAGCAACTTTCCTACAATTACACATTCTAACTCTGACATAGAAGTTTTACAGTGTTCACTGTTCTGTTACTCAAAGTATATTTCAAATTGGTTTTTGTATATTACTTACGAATATACGGTTGGAAAATATATGTATATATATATTTTAAGAATGAAAGAAAATACTTCAACATAACAATTTAAAAAACATGATTTGAATGTACAATGGTGATATATATATTCGTATATATATAGATATATACTTTTAGTTTACTATATATGTGTATAACTATTTAAAACAAATATCTGTTTGTTGCCTTCTAACTAATCTGTACGTAAAAATACACTATCATACTGTGAGCACGTGGCAGGCGTGTATGTATGTATGTACACAATAGAATCGCGTCTGAATAGGCGCAATGGCGAGCATCACACCACAAGTCCGAGTCCTATGCCTCCCCTAACGTGAGCGCGCCGCAACTATGTAACAACACCCGTAACACAAGTGAGGAGAGATATAAAAATGCGGACTGTACCTTGCATCAGTCACTCACTAGAGTGCTGACGCCGAGTTCCTCTGCGATGCTCGCACAGCAGTCGTGAACACAGACGGACCTACCTTTCGCTGTCAGACAACAACCAACCATAACACACCACTTAACTACTTGCCAGATAAGCACAGTCATCCCCAACCCCGAAATTACTAATCCATTAACCAACCAATCAAAGAGAATAAAGTCAAACTCGTTATTTCATTGTATTAAAAAAATAAATAAAATTTTTATTGAGCTATCTGCACAATTGTCAGTAGTAAAAGAGTCTAACTTAAAACATAAGTACTTGCTTACTGGAGCCTACGTACCCGGCATAGTGTACCTGAGGGTCCCCTGTGTTCACTACTAAACTATCATCACAGCCTTCAAACATCGTTCAAATTATGTACATAACTAGCAACGTCACTTGCTGTAACGTCGCTCAACGCGCGCTCTATGTAAACAACAACATCATCATCATCATTTGTCCACCCAACCAACCAATCACTCATGTCTCCCTCGTTACTGATCTGCCTGTCAAGCTGATTCTTCTTCCTTCATCACACACTCCTCGTCCTCCTCCGGCTCATTCTGTCTATCCATCTCTTGTATTATGCTGTCATCTGGCCGGTGTGCCTGATGCGAATCTTCCGGTTCGTCATGTAACGGTGTCGTGCACCGTTCATGCGGTTTTGATTCGTTTCGATGTTCCTCAGACATCTGCGACTCTTCCTTTAAACCCTCCTCATCGTGTCCCCTTGGTTCTGATTTGTCATCTAATTCTTGTGTCATATGCGACATGTCTTCTTGTAACTCATTCAAAACGTCATCGTCGTCTTTCACCTCGTCGGTTTTAGTTGGGGAACTGTTTCCCCAACGACTCTTCCGATCAGGCTTTTCCGGATCAGCCGGGCCATCTTCCGGTCGATAACGACGTCTGTCGTCATGACGACGATTTCTAGGATGATGCGAATCATCAAATGGCACGCGGTTGTAAAAATCAGGACCCTCGAAACGAGGTGGATAATTTGGTCGTATATTATCCATCCACGGACCTAAAACAAGTACATTTCTTGTGCAAATCTTGCAACAGGACGTCAACTACGCTTATATTATATACTGGTATACATGCTTCAGATTGCACAGCTCTTAAGAAATGTATGTTTGTCGTACGTGCGTGAGATTGTGTGACAATTTGCTGGATTGATTTCGTACCTTACTTACTACTAAATAAACTATATAACCCACATTTGTCTAACTATATTATTATACTTACTGGCCGAGTAATGATACATACCTGGTCTAGGACCTCGTACTCCCATTGGCCCTCTAGGATGGAACATATGCGGACCGGGAGGTCGACCCAGTAACGGGCGCGGTGGAAATCCATCTGGACCGGGGCCCCGCATCATTGGTCGCGGGCCGAAGCCTTCTCTAGGATAGAAATCTGGTCCGCGCATTCGATGTTCATATTCATCCAACATACGAATATCGTCCGGTCGACCGAAACTTTCTCTCCTGTCATATCCATCTCGACCTCCTCTCATGCCATAATCATAACGATCGTGATCCATTCGGGATATCTCGTCCGGATGCATGAGATGTCGGCGACTTTCATAATCTGCATGTGTCATTCGTGGATCATAATCAGGATCCATTCGTGCATAATCTTCTGGATGTCTACGCACACGTGGATCAAAGTCCTCTATGGGGAAATCATCAGGATGGCCACCGCGTCTGTACATGTCCGGATCCATGCGATCTCGCCATGCCATTTCTATTCTCTCTTGTTCTAATCTGTCCTGTTCTATACGTTCAAGTTCAAGGCGTTCGTGTTCCAATCTTTCGTGCTCAATCCGTTCTCGTTCCAGTCGTTCTTGTTCCAACATATCCAGATGTGGATCGCCGTTTGGATAAACGGGAAAACCGGGTCTATCTACCGGCGGCTGAGCATCGAACAACGATGGTGGTTTATCCACACTTCGTTCACGAGGTCGATCTCTATTCGGTACAACACCCTCATGTGCCATCTCTCGCAATCTCTCCGCTAAAGATTTCTCACTGCGCGGCGGCTGGTCGGGTTTCTTTTCGCCCTCACGATCGACCCTGTCTCGGTCACGTCTATCGCGATCTGACCATCTATTCCTGTCCCGTCGGTCGTTACGTCCTACATCTCTATCGCGCTCTCCTCTCTCCCGTACTCTGTCTCTACTGTTACGTCTGGATCTATCCCTTTCTCGGTCACGATCTCTGTCATTTCTGTCTCTAGGCCGTGAATCTCGACCATCGCGATTCATCGATTGTCTTTCGTCAACGTCATGCATAGGTATCAATGGTGGCAAGCTTCCAAATCGGCCCATACCAGATCCACTGTTATTAAACTGACTACCACCAACGCCTCCTGTTATAGATGCTAGCAGCTGATCGCTAAGCGGCATTGGCTTTTCATTTTTTTCCACATCCTCCATCTCAATGTCCATGTTATCATCATGTTGGGAGCTCATTGTCATCACAGAGAATGGCATGCCCATCAGAGAATCAGATAAGTTCTGTATATTATCGCCTCCGGCAGCATTGGGCGGTGCTAAGATATTACCGGAACCCGACTTGTTACCATCCTGACCCGAGGCGTTTGGTAACGGTATTTGTGACATTGGTTGTGGCGGCATACCCGGTAATCCTTGGCCGAACGGTGATCCCAGACCCAACAGTTGGTTAGGCATGAGCGCTGCCCCCGGAATATTCGGTGGCGGCACGCCAATGGGCACGTTAGGCATCATACCCGGCGGCAGACTCATGTGGCCCATGGGCCCGAGTAATCGTGTGTTTAGAGAGAACGGCGATACAATGGGCATTGCCATTGGAGGCGGGGGCAAGAGGCCGCCCGTATGTAACGGAGGCGGTTGACTTGTATCGACGGAGGCGGTAGGTGTACCCGTTGTTGGTACAGGTGTGCCATCAGGCAGTGGAATAAATCCTGAACTCTCACCAGTACTTGTCTCCGACTGGGCTACTGATTGTGATTTCAGTTTCGCTTGTACCTCGGCTTGTTTAGCCTTCAGCCAGTCTGGCATTGTATCCTCGTCAATCATACTGCCCTCCTCCAGCAGTTCGAGGTCAATGTCCGGTTTCAGTTTGGACCAAGGGATGTAAGACACACCCAATTCTACTTCCCAGTAGTCTTTATAATCTTTACCTTTCACACCTTTTCCTGGTGCCCACGCAAGCTACAAAAAAATAGCAATGTTACAATTAAGTTAAATATTATGTGAATTCTAGACAGAAGTTAACAAATACTAACGAATCATTACTTCAACGAAAAGTAAATTAGAATATGAATCATTTTTAAGTAAGTTTAGTGACACTTTTTAAATAACTAACTTCTGTCCATATCACAATTTTTGTTATGTGCATAGTAGAGATTATATAAATAAGGAATGAATACTCCAAAAATGTCTAGTAAAAATTACTTTTCTTGATTTACAAAAATTGATTTGAAAATTCTCTCATATGCAACATAAAAAGAAACTTTGGTTAGTAAAAAAAGATAAAGTATGTTTTTTAGATATTCATTCATATTCAACATATTTTCTAAATGATTTTTTTTTTTAACAAATTGTTCAACATATTATTTACTGAAGGTCTTTGCATAACAATGAACATACTTTATATTTAAACTTAATTATATGTTATTATACACCTATAAGCAAGAAAAATGTGGGTTTTCATGAATTAATTATAATTAATTTTATATATAACAGCTATACTGCTATCTATGTACGTCACACAAGAACATAATAATAAACTTTGGATGTTTGTATGGTTTGTAATTTTCTTCCATGTATCATGTTTCAATCCAGCAATTTATCACGTCAATGTTACCGACAACCGTTGTTTGGAATATTAAGTTAATTACACAAAATAATAACAAATACTCCGGATGGTCCGTTTTGTGTATATGCATCGTTAACGACCGAAAACAAATAATTATAACTCCCGATAATATTCCGAAATTTTTTTAAATTAGCGTAACGTGTACAATCATTCGCGACACCGAATTTATTTACAAAAAAAAATAATCAAATCTGAAACATGTTGCCAAAGGATTCTATGTTATACGTTAAATTCATATGTGCCATAGTCGATTAAAACTTGCAATCAATACAATACTTATACAGAAGCAATCATTTGACAACTGTGTACACAAATAAATTTAAATGACAACATCTCATTGATTTTCCGCTTACCTTCTGATGTCTATAACCTAATGGAACAATCAATGAGATATTTCACTTTGATCAATTGAAAATATGTATCTACCATGCACAAAGTTACAATATGTTCTGTATGTACTAGTTTATTAATGAAATAACGTTACTGTCATATCCCGAAACACATAAACAAACGATAATATTGAATGTACTTCAATTGAAATATACAATCCTATACATAGTGCTGTCTCTGAATTTATAAATGATATTTTAAACTAGTACAGAACATTTACAGTCGAATTCTTAAAATAATATATGTATATATAGCATCGGTAAAATAAATTACTTGTTGGTTCTATGGTGTACAAAATGTGTATTCAATTTAGTATATGGTTTTAACAATTCGACTGTTGGCAAAAAAACAAACACAAAATGAAACTCACAGTGATAGCCTTTCCTTGCATCTTGTGATTCTTGAGTTTAGAGAGACATCGAGAGGCATCTTGTCTTCGGTTCATTACGATGAATGCACAACCACGTGGTGGTATCAGATCAATGCTCACGATATCACCGAATTCACCAAACGTATCAGACAAATCTTCCTGGTGCACCAGTTTGGATAAGTGTCCAACCCATAGCGTTGTACTGCATACTGTAAACAAGACAAGACACAAATTACAAGTCTGATCAAATAGTTGTACACTGAATTACACGTATCATTATAAATATTTAACTATTACTGGATGTTTACCGAACAAACAAAACAAAATACTCACCGCTAAGATTATCTTTCTTAACCGGTGGCAGTCCACGTTTTCTTCGTTCCCTATCCTTTTCTCTCTCTTTTTCTTTCTCCTTCTCACGTTCTCTGTCACGTTCACGGTCACGTGACCTGGAACGTCTTCTTCTTGATCTTGACCTAGAGCGTGATCTCCGAGATCTTCTGTCTCGATCTCGATCCCTGTCTCTGGATCGATCACGTGATCGACTTCGTTTTCTGCGACTGTACCTGTCATCTTGCGGTGACTGACTACGAGAGTCGGTATGATCAAGGTTTATAACCTACACATATGACAAGGTTAATAACAGTTAACGTAAATGTTTATGTTCCCGGGTGCTTACCTCCACATCACCATTGTCATGGTTGTCCACGAATTCAACTTCGGATTCCATAGTTTCATCTTGGGATCCACCTTGTTGCTCGTACGGTTTGTAACCGGGTGGTGGTTGACTCATGTCAAAAGTGCTCGGCAACACGTAGGCTGGTTCATGTTTGTAAATGTTAGCAGGGGAGTTCGTATGTGAAACTGGTTTCAATTCGCATTCAGCCGCAAACGGTAAATTCTATTTAAACAAATAAATATGCTACATTAATTAATAATTGTTCGGTACAATATTAATTGAATATTAGAATTCAGATTTGGTAAAATAAATGTTGCTTCTTGAACCAATACAATATAGTTAGTTGATACTATAAGTTCAAATGTTCAGTAAGCATTAATATACCAAAGATCAATTATCACAGGAGTTATACACTGAACTCAAGTGTACTCAACACTTTGGTAAAAGTATTTATTATATGATTTAATAAAATATAATATACCGGTACAGTTTGTGCCAAATGTTTATCAAACTCCTCCTCTTGTTGTTTCATTTCTTGCAGTTTTCGCATTTTCTCTTCCATTTCAATTTGCTGTTGCTGACTTAACTGCTGTTGTAATGTTTGTAACTGTCTCATCACTTCGGGATTTGCAAGCAAACTAGTAAAGTACAGTTCAATTAAGTAAGAAGATAAAACTAAATTTGTTTAGAATGCTACCTTCCGACTGATTCAAGACCTTGTGGCGCGGGTGCCGCTTTCGGCGAAGGATTTGTATGATCTTCCTCTTCATCACTACCATAATCGAAATCCAAAAGTTTTCGATCAAAATGTACAGGTCCCCCTTCAGGTTTTGTTCCGGAATTATCACCAGATTGTCTTAGGAGTAATCGTTGTAAAGTCTGTAGCTGAACTAACATGTTTGGATCCATAGATTGAGCGGATAGTTGAAGTAGTGCATTCTGAAATGAATAATAACTTTCGTTAAACTTTGTTTTGTTTAAAGTATTAATAGCATACGTACAGGATTCGCAGCAAGTGATGCTACACCTAAATGTGCTAATGCATTTGTAGCTTCCTGTTGTTGCGGCGTACTCGACCACAAGCCACCATCACCAGACTTCATTCCAGTTTTTGTGGGAGTTTTCTGTATATTTGCCGGTGAACCTTATAGAAACAACGTTGTTGTTAATATACATGCAAGTTTGTGATAAAGTTCACTATACTTTTATTAATAAACAGTGCTATCATACCATTACTAGCCAATGCAGCCTGTTCTCTATGTATCGGATGATTAGGATCGGCCAAATCAAACAATGGTTGAATCACTTCGGGAGCAAACACTTGATTCTTCTGCCACAAATTCAACACTCTAATCACTTTGCTCTGTAAACAAAGAACTTGTTATGAAATGTACTCATAACTATCACTTAACTAACGAACTTTATCTTCCGGGGGACAACTGAATAAATTCATAAACGTCTGCTGCATGTTCTTAGCAAATCTTGGCGCAAAGACATCTTTGTCACAGCCAAACTGGTGTCTTGATTGGCGAACGATTGAGTCAATAACGTACAAACCAGGTACTTTATATTCCGGTTTGCACTTAAGTATAAACTTTTCAACACTCTGAACAACATGTTTATAAAACTTAATAGCTTTAATTGCACCCCGGGTTAATGCTGTCATCTTCGCCTTTGATATTGGAGGCTTCACATCGTATAACGATGAAAGCTGAAAATATAAGTAAGGTTATTTACACAAATCATTTATAAACAAGGCGAAAGCACAATATTCATTATATAAAATATATTATTGATATCATGAATAATTACTAAGCATCCTACTACAGTTTATTATTAGTAACAGCATTACCTCCTGATTAAAAGATTTTACAGCATCCATTTTCACTCACTACACTAAATTAATGTGAATCAAAATATCATTATTTATAATTACAAAACATTAAACAAGTAAATTTCACGGAAAATAAAGCCACCGTACACTACAAGCAGCCATTTTGCATACATATATAGATCTAAAAAGCGAAGAGACGTTTCCTCACTGACGCCGATGACGTGATGTTTTGTTTCCGGGATGGACTCCCGGAATTTTGTAAAATTGATATATTTCACTAAAATCTAAGGCAATATCGTCTACACAGATTCAGCATACTGTTATATACACTTATAAGTATGTATTATCTCTCATTATAATCATAATTCATAGAAATGTATGAAATTCTTTTTAGATGCACGAAAACCGCGCCAAATACAAACGTGCAACTTTTAGAATGTAAATAAGTCGTTAAAGTATTTTAAATATGGGATTACATCTGCGCTGGTTTATAATTAGCTACAGAAGACGTTCATTTATAACCAACTTATTGTTGGCAATTTTAATATTATGGTCCATTCATGTCTTCATTCGATATATTACAAATATAACATCTCTAGTTACAACCCCAACTCCTTCGTCAACAACGCCAAACATTCTACTGAGGAATAAAAGAGTAGTGGTACAGAAATTCTACAATGACAGTGCATATAGAAAACAAGTTTTTGAGAAGAGAATCAAGAGGTTATCACAAGTTGTAACGAAATCTCGTAGTGTTGCTTTCAATAACAAATCAATAGCGTTTCCATATTACAATGTTCACATCTTCTACTATGCTTGGTATGGAAACATTAAATTCGACAATGATTTCAATCATTGGAATCATCAATACATTCCAAGCTGGAAAAAGCAACATAAGGTTAAAATATTTAGGAAACATCATGAAGCTCCTTTAGATATCGGATCCAATTACTATCCGTCATTAGGATGCTATAGTTCTCGTGATCCCTATGTTATACAGACACACATGCGACAAATGAAATTTGCAGGAGTTGGCGTGGCAGCAATTTCTTGGACACCTCCCAGAATGAAAGATTCTCCGCATGATATACTCCCTTCGCTGTTTTATTATGCCAGTGAAAATAATATAAAAATTACTCTTCATGTTGAGCCATACTTCAATAGAAATCCTGCGAATATGGTCAAGCATCTAACTGACTTTTTTGATAATTATATGAATCACCCTGCTTTGTATAAAATAAATATAACATCATCAACCGGAGCAACACGATCACTGCCAGTTCTATATGTTTACGATTCATATCTCACGCCTTTCATAGCCTGGAAAGAATTGTTAAGTATTAAAGGAAATATAAGCATTAGAGGAACAAAATACGACGCAGTATTTATAGGTTTACTAGTAGATGTACAACATCGTTATCATATAAAGAAATCGCACTTCGATGGTTTCTATACATATTTCGCTTCGAATAGTTTCTCATATGGGAGTACATGGAAAAACTGGAATAATCTAGCAAAGTTCGCCAGTCAGAACGAATTAATATTTGTACCGTCCGTTGGTCCAGGATATATAGATACTCAGGTGAGACCATGGAATTCTGTTAACACCAGACATAGGAGACATGGACAGTATTATGATGTTGCATGGAGAAGTGCTATATCTAGTCGGGTACAGTATATATCTATTACGAGTTTTAACGAATGGCATGAGGGTACACAGATCGAACCAACTCAACCGCGATCAGTAACTGGGTTCACATATCTAGACTACACTCCAGAAGGATCAGATTTGTATTTAAATTTAACAAAATACTGGGTCGGACAATTCTATCATTCAAGGGAAAAGCATTAGGAAATACGTTTAGGAAATGATAGTGAATCATGTACATATCTACTTTGTTTAGCTGTTTTCCAAATATATCAATTAATAGTGGATATACATTCGAATTTGTGTTAGATAAAAATATAAATGTATTTTAATTCTGAATAAATTATATACATCACTGAGATTAAGAGTTTTTTCTAACATATATGCATACTTGTAAGAAATGATTTGATAATAAATATACAATGACAATGAAGGTATAAAAATTTTATGCTACGCCTCGATGTATAATATAAGGCATTTATTAGCACCACTTAATCAATCTACCTTGCTACCTGTCACTTGAATTTTATACACTCGTAGTCTAAATGAAAACAGAAAACAAAAATCTATCAAGAAATGTCAAACAAAATCAAAATTTAAAGCGGAAAAATAAAATAAAATCTACTTACGTAATATTGTAAAAACATCGTAATAAATAAAACAACAAAACACTGTTGACTTAAAATAAATTTGTAGCTTTAACAAAAACTATTTGATCAGTAAGAATCCATGCACGTTAACAATGAACTTGTCAAAATTATCTCGGAACTTCAATTTCCATAATCTCTCCGGTTTCAGTTCAATATTGGTTGTCAATTCGGTAAATGCAGTTGCCAAACGTTCAGCGTTAGACGAATCTGTCTGATTTTGAATTAAGTTTTGCACGTAACTCTGATACTGATCACTGTAACAACAAACTAATGCGAATAGTGACGTGCTAGCGGCATTGAACATATCAGAATTTATCTGATGTGACAGAATCAAGTCGAGTAGAAGTTTCAACATTGGCATAACTAGTCGGTAAATACTAGAGTTCTGTAAGCCGCTCACGTGAATGTGTGTCGCCAACACTTGAATGAAGTCCAGACAGAACATTAACACCTCCGGTCCAAACTGTGTTAAACCAAGTTCCACAGAACCAACCAACCTCCGTAGCAGTTCCTCGGGTAATTGGCACACCTTCTGTGGGTAGATTTCATTAACAAGCGTGATCATCTTATAATACTGTATACATAGTGCTGGATACTTCAGTAAGTCAATGGTCATTAACGGCATGATGAAGTTAATGCCATACAAACAGACATCCGCAGCTGTCACACTTGATTCTTCCGTAGTGGATTCGAACGGAGCCAGGTCAACGCAATCTTTTGCGAGTATATTCGTCAGTAGTTCCATAACTAACAATAAATCTTGAAAACTATTTTCTTCAGCTGCAATTTCCGTGCTGAATCGGTTAGCATTGCAACTGGCATACGTTTGTACTGTGGATAGACAATATTCGTATAGCTTTTTACTGTCGGCATGACTCAAGTAGCAAAGCATTCGTTTTGCACATTCGCAGAACAGTTCTACAATAAGTTGTACTATTAACTGATAATTATGATACAGATTTAAAAGTGTAGATAGTTCAGAAAGAATCGAGGACATGAACGCGAACAATTCATGTACCGTTGATATATGCGACCCGGCAGTAATGCCAGTGAATGATTCTAAGATATCGATTATTTCTGTTTTCACACTTTCCTCCTGGTAAATTCTGTTAAAGTTTTCTTGACACAGGATTGTTTTAAATCGTTCTTGTACTGGACTTAGGATTCGTTTCCAATACTCTGCACGGTTGTTTACATCCTCTAGAGCTGCACCGGCTAACACAAATCCTTTGAACAAACCGCGTTTAACTGCTTGTGGTACAAGTCCCGGTTTTAATTTCGATTGCAACTCAACTAGATTCCAAAATCCATCGGATTTTACTATGTACGAACCTCTATAATAAATTAAATATAAAGATATGACAATGGTTATCTACATTTCATAGTCTATTGAACATACTTTTCTTTCCTATATACTAGCGATACAAATAAATTAACTGTATCCTGGAGAAGTACGGGCTCCGAATGAAAATAACAAATATTTGATTGTATTTTCGCCAAAAGAAATCGAATGATAAATTCTGCTCCGGCGGTGTCTTTCCCGAAACCACTTAAGAATAGTTGACTTATCTGAAAAATGATAAATTTGTTTAACAATTCCATTAATTGTCATACATACATTACCTCCGCGTAATAAGTTTCATTTGGCAAAAGATATGACAAGGACCATCTGTGCAAAAACCACATCAAAGTGCAACCGACTTCAGGACTCATGAAGTGGCCAAGTTTAGCTTCAGCTGCAACTGTTTCTACAGCACAGATCTTCAATACAGCGGCCGTAAGTCTCACAACTTTATCACACTGTTGCAGATTCAAGTCAGATTCAACATTGCACTGTTGTATGGAGGCTAGATATTTAAGCGTCACTTCATTCACGCTTTGACCGGCATTCAATTGTTGAATGGAATATGTCATCAGTTCTGCGGGAATTAATGGTGTCTCTCCCTCACTATCCATGCACAAGACATGACCAGTTATTAGAATAACCCAGTGGATATCTTCAAAGACATTGTCCAAGACATGTGACTCCGCTACAGTCATTGCTTGTGATTGCATTTGATGTAATTGTGCGTTCAGTTGTTGGGTTCGTTCTTCCAATAGTCTAGCTAGCAGCACAAGAGAATGATCGAGAATGTGACGACCGAAAACTCCAATAGTTTGTAGCTGATCTTTGAATTTCGTTCTGTCGCTGTCTTCTGTTTCATCTATCTCTTCCCCTTCTGTGTCTACATTGATTCGAGTACCATGTGGTGGAGCTAAATGACACTGCAGGTAAGTATTAAATATCTGCACTGAACATTGCTTAACTACATCCACTGGCAATGAATGGACGTCCTGGAACAACGAAGACCAAGCTTCTAACATATTGTCAAAAGCTTCCATATGATACTTGTCTTCACCACATACCTATAAGATTGTAATTAAATTCTCATTCGAATGTTCTGTGTGTAAATGTATAAAATGTACTTACTCCTTCCTCTTTGCATGCACTTTCAGCAAAACGACAAGTTAAGCACGTTATATTCTCCAAAAATGATTTCAGCATATTCTCCGGCAGTTGCGTCAAATATGATGGTGGGAAAAACATCACAAGTTTACGTATAACATTTGATATGCCCAATGATTCTCGTCCTTGTAAATCAAGACTAGAACAGTAACCATTTATGAGTACAGACAATATATAAATGACCATTTAATATACCTCGATATTAAATTCAAGAATCCATCCATATAACCATGTAGATACTGCATTTTTCCTTCTTTTTGATTTAATATAGCACCGTTTAACGATGCCAACTGAACAAGAGAGCTGAGCGCATGATGAGCGAGTTGCTCCTGATTTCTTACTTTCCAATAAGTAGAAAACATTAATGGTAAAAATTGAGTATCGAACACTACCTCTTTCCAAAGGGCACTAAGTCGTAAGGCAGGTGCCTGATCCGACTCATACACAGCTTCAAATAATCCAATCACACGTTTTGGCAGTAGGCATTATTAAGGAATATACTTACTAGATATTACAAAGTTATACATAAGAAATGAATTGCTCAAAAAGGATATGCATTGGTGATATGTAACCCCATGTAAGGATGGTTTCAATTATTGCTAATAAATGTTTGAGAACCGTACTAGCAGAATCGTTGTATGGCGGATCTAATTTAATAATTTCACTGACTATTCTTAAACAAAACTGAAATATTCGACGCAGGTCAGTAACTTCAAATTGTTTCTTTGCTTTAAAGTGAGCTTCCCACGGTAGACCTACATCAGCCGACTTTACTGTAGTGGCATACTCTTGCATTAATATTGCTATTAAATTAAGTCCAAGCACTTGCTATAAAATAAGAATATATAGTAATAATACTGTATATTAGAAAGTAGAATATATTAACTAACTTTTGGTAAATCACCATTTATAACTAGAGCTTCAACTTCTGTTAATATCTGTGTTCTCTCCCGACCGAAATCTTCGACACTTGCTCGTTTCACTATAATAGCAATTACTTGTAATATACGGTCCCTTATAAACGCCAATACTTGCTTTTGCGTTATATATTGCAATAAATATTGCCGTAACGACATAATATCAGATTCTTGGAGACTATTCCATTCCCGTATAACAGCATTTTTTAATAAATCTGCTGCCTCAAATAAAACGAAATCTACAGTACAGGTTTCCAAAATTTGCCTGCATAGTATATACGGAGTTTTTGATTTACGAAATTCCAAAAATACTTTTTCGGCAGATTGGCGCTGTTCTGGTGTAACAATATTTGGAGGAGCCTGTTAAATTAAATTATTATTAAATAAAGTACACAAATAAATTAATAATAATTAATAGAAAAATTACCAAGATAATTTGAGCTGCGGTTTCTAATTCGGCCAAAGCAGGAACCGACATATTAAAAACAAAAATCTAAAACTATTAAACACTTTTAATTTCTTTGTGGTTTAGGTTATAATTTACAAATGAAAAAAATAAATCATTTGACATTGAATATCAGCAAGTAAAAGAAGAGGTAACAAACAAACGAAACGAGTCGTAAATCGAAAGAATCTTCCGGAAATTTAAACGGCGCTTGCGTGTTTCTTACAAGTAAAACTGCGGTTTTGTGGTGCGCATTTATCCTTGATAGTAAAGTACAAAATTAAAAATTATTTAACATTGTCATCGAGTCATTTGCATCAAGTGTTTGTGCAAAGTCATAGATTCATCGCGTATTCTGACTTCTAACTCCAAGCTTCAAAATGGTTAAAGCTGTGTGTGTTCTCAATAGCGAAGTTGTCAAGGGCACTGTGTTTTTCGAACAGGAGGTATATATATCAGTAAAAAAAAATATTAAGCCGGTATCTAATTATCGTTCGACATTATATAGGTTTCAGTTCAAAGTACATACTGGAAGCAGTTATTGCAACATAACTCGCTGCAAATCAGTTTCTCTTGCTAGATATCGATTTATGTTTATACTAACCAAATTTTATTTACTATTAGGCCCCAAATACAGCAGTCAAAGTGACTGGTGAAGTGTCCGGTCTAACTAAGGGTATGCATGGATTCCATATTCATGAATTTGGCGACAACACCAATGGCTGCATTTCCGCCGGACCCCATTTCAATCCTCACGGAAAAGACCACGGTGGTCCGACCGCAAGTGTACGTCATGCCGGTGACCTCGGCAATGTGGAAGCCGGTGACGATGGAGTGGCCAAAGTGAACATCACTGACAAGGAAATTTCCTTGTGCGGCCCTATGAGCATCATTGGCCGCACCCTGGTTGTGCATGCCGACCCCGATGACCTGGGTGTCGGGGGCCATGAGCTGAGCAAGACCACTGGTAATGCTGGTGCCCGAGTGGTCTGCGGTGTGGTGGGCATTGCCAAAGCCTAATTTATCATTCCACACACGGTTTTGTACAATTATACGTATATGTGTAATCTGTTCTGTTGGTTCTAATTAGTTAAGGAAAGTGTTAGCATTCAAGGCTGAATTTATTTTTCAAATGTTCTATGTATACCATGAAGGGTTTATGTTCAAATAAATACCAATATATCACAGCTCTGATAACATTTTCATTTGTATTAAGTAAATAATTTACATATTCTATAAAAATATTCCCATATTGAGCACTTTTCGCACACATCGATTTTGTTAAAAAAATCTTTCTTGTTACAGAAGTAAATAAATAATAAATATTTTCACTGGAATTAACAACATATTCGTTGTTTCATTGTGCGTTGAATGCATGCGACGAGTACCACTTGTGTATGTATATTTTAATTACAACCCTCATCATATAATACTACAGTATAATATATATCTCTGAGCTACACAATTATACAGACCCGGTAAACTTAATAATAAATATATCACTCTATTTCTGTAATGATTGGAGAGGATCGTTTGTAACCTATAGCTCGTCTATTGTATCTTGTTGCATCCAGACTTATATATTCCGGTCTAGACGTCGGCCGCTTACTGTCTCGCCACATCATTGCGATCAACAGGTAAAATCCTCCAAATATTTTCCCAATCAGATTCACGACAGAAATCATCACAGGCGTCGAGGACTGAATCAGAATTGAAGTTTCGCGCATAAATCTTAATGCGAAATTCATTAGAAATGCAATACCCTTCACGGAAAGTGCTACACTCGTAGCTATAAAAACTGATAAAAATGTTATGGCTTCCTTTATATTATTCACCGTAAGAACAGTAGTAAAAACCCATTTAATATTCTCCGAAGCAGTGTTCTTTGCATTCTCAAACAGTGCATCCCAAGAAAAATTATCTAATATATTTGTCATATCATTCAGTGACTGGGACTGTTGTTTTACATTCTCAATGTTGTCATTACTTGTCATGGCTCGAACAACTTTTAGCCGCACTATTACTTCGTTTCTATGAAAACGAATTCCTCTAATTTTGTACCAGTAACTGCCAAGTGCGGTATTTCCTGATTCCACCCAGAGACAATGACCTCGTGGTGAACCAACAAAATCTGGAGCTGTCAATCCAACCCAAAAATTATATCCATAGTGGGTTCGTAACTTCTTTCTGACTAGATCAACATCTTTCTTCAACACATGTTCAGAATCATTAATATAAATTACATCTCGGTACGATTGAATTGCATCAACATATCGCCTCTCTTGAAAATGGCCAAGGAATATTCTACTCTTCAACATTTGCGTCGCAAATATACGTACATTTTTCTCGTCTTCAGAAATACTGTCATCTCTATCTTCAGTTGTGGATGTTTCTGAATTGTCCATTGATCTATTAAAGCTGGACATGGTTTACAATGGTTAATTAATATAAATTATTTATGCAATCACATATTTGTCGGCTTATACACTAAACGTCAAATATGACCTTGAGTATGGAGCTCTGGGTATCTACGAACATTTGATATATCAACAATAGATGGCAATAATATTCCATAATATTTCCAGCCAAGGACGTTTAAGAGAATGGACGGGGCATGCAGGCTCTTTTAGTGAAAACGAAAAAGAGAGCGCGATAGACTTATGCAAGCTCCATTTTGTCTGTCTTTATTTTTACCTGATGCGTCTGCGTCTGCGTAATCAGTGGTTTCAATCAGTTTTAAATTTGTATTTAAAAAAATATATTTATCTAACATAAAATGTACAATTAAGTAAACTATTAACATTATCCTAGTACTCTTACAATTTATTTATATTTTTAAATTACATTGCAATCAATATTGTATATAAATTTAATTGGAAATAATATAATTCATGAAAACATTTTGGTGATTTAGTTGGAAAAAAGCGCCAATTTTGAAATTACTACTGGCAAAATTGCTCCCGTGTTACTGTTAATGATTAATATTTTATTATCTGATCCGCGATTTGAGAGAAACTAACATTTTATAATCACTTTTATAATAAAATAATATAGATCAGTTAAGTTGGAAATAAATTTATGCCTTGAAATAAATTTACAATAATTAATTAATTAATTACATTACATTATCACATTTATTCCGAATAAAAAGCGAAGCCACATGCTTTCGCATACTTTCTTCCACACGACGAGCAAGTGTATACCATCGTTGCAATGTATATTTACAAACCAAACAATAAAAACACCGGAGAGAATGCAATCAATCTCCTACAAAAACAATAATGGCGATAGTGGTAGTGACAAACACAACACGTGATTTCCCGGCTTGACATGACCACGTGGTCAACTAGGCATGCGCACTAGTATGGAATAAAAATAGACATCGAATATACGGGCTTTGCATAAATCCATCTCTCTCTCATTTCAATTTTCACTCTGATGCAGGCCTTTTATATTGACATGCCCCGTCCATTCTCTTAAACGTCCTTGATTTCCAGCACGTAGGACGCCATATCTGCTGGTTCCTAATATTTAACCCATTTGAAATCGGCTGCAAGTGGCTGCAAGCAGCTGCAAGCTTCACCGAGCTGGAAGTATCACTGTAAAAATGTTATAAATTTTTAAAATTAACTATCTGTTTCAATACTGTAGATAGCAAAATTATAAATAACGCACCTATGTGTGGATATTAATTATAGAATTGTATACTTGTCATGTCGTTATACAATGATTTTATCTGATGCGATTGTCCTTGAAATTAATAAACTGTTTAGATAATGTATTCGTGGATGAGAGTTAAAAAAATCCATAAACACTTATTTACTATGAGATAGCAAATAATGCCAATCATCTTCATTTAGGTCACGTGAAGATTTCAGCAACTTTCCAATTCGTTTACTGCAGTAGTTCATGAAAATTTGGCTAACTATATTACGTGTACCTAGCATTGAATTCGACATAATTACTATCAATTACTATTTAATAGTAAACGCACATCATATGCAGTGACACAATATCAAAGAAATTTGTTCAGTTTTCTAACCAGATACGAATATCTGTGTAGTTTGTACCTGACATATTGACTATCGACAAGTAAACATGGCATTCACTGGTGTATTAAGAAACTTGGGTGCATTTTCTTCTGTAGTGTTAAAAACAGTATCAAGATCACATTTCAGTTCACGATGTATCAGTGCAACAGTTCCTATACTGAACAAGAAAGAGTAAGTAACTAACTTTACAGTTGATGTGTATATGCATTTGCTAACATTTATGCACTTTCTTGCAGAATTTTAGTAACATTTGTGAAGGCTGACGGAGAGAGACTTACAGCTAAAGGAAAGGTCGGAGATAGTTTGCTGGATGTAATTGTTAACAATGACGTAGATTTGGATGGCTTTGGAGCTTGTGAGGGTACACTGACTTGTTCGACCTGCCATCTAATACTTAAGAAAGAAGATTTCGACAAGCTACCAGATAAACCTACAGATGAAGAGCTAGATATGCTAGATTTGGCGTACGACTTGACAGACACATCTAGGCTGGGCTGTCAGGTTATACTTTCGGAGAATGATGACGAACTGGAAGTTCATGTACCTGCGACAATCAATGATGCAAGAAATAGTTAACTAGATTCGAAATTAGCTTCCAAGTTTTATGTTTTTGTTACACATTTGATAATTCTTTTTTTGGAAGATAATTTTTATGATTCTTCGATATGTATGCACCAGTGATTAGTTATATTTTGATTAAAATAAGCCATGTCAAAACAGAAAAACCAAATA
Source organism: Carabus problematicus (assembly GCA_963422195.1). Lineage (NCBI taxonomy): Eukaryota > Metazoa > Arthropoda > Insecta > Coleoptera > Carabidae > Carabus > Carabus problematicus. The sequence goes on from OY728590.1 coordinate 8,505,227, forward strand.
ATTATATCATTGTTATTGATTATGTATTATTTAACATATAATATATTCTTCCTATATACAATATTTTAAAGCTATAAAATAGCTAATTAAAGTACATATATATTTTGTAACCCGTTATAAATATGAATAAATATTAGAGTTTATGATAGTTAATCTTCAATAGTTACTTTTTTTTCCTTTTAGTTACATAATAAACCACCATGATATATTGTGTTTATTGTTTCTAATGTCACATTGTGAAAATACGCTATTACTATTAAAAAAGAATATAATTGAGACAATTGTTATTTAACTTGTTTATTTTCTAAATAGATATTTAAGCAAAGGTTATATTTGGCAGTTAATAATTAGTGACACTATATCTAAATAAGTATAGGTTATGTTTGTGTCAAGGAGTTGTTTTATACAAATCGTGATCCTACATTATAGTTGCGTTATAAACTAAAGTTTAATTAAATTAAATATGGGTAAAAAGAAAAAATCTGATAGTTCAAGTAACAGCAGTGATTCAGAATCTGACGCAAGTTCTACCAAAGGAAAGAAAACAGATAGTGATGATTCTTACACTTCTAAAAACAAACTTACCAAGGACTCGAAAAAACGTCGTTCATCGTCAGCCTCTGACAATGAGGAACATGACCGAAAAAAGAAAAAGGAAGATAGTACCAAATCTGGGAAGGGAGAATCTAACAAAATAGATATAAGTAGTGAAAAATCTAGGAAACACAGATATGAAGATGTTCAAAAATCTAAATGGGACAGTCCAGCTGAAAATGTATCACGGAGCAGTGATAGGTAGAAAGTTACGTTTGTGATTATTTATTACGTGTTACGCATGATATAATGTTTTCAGAAGGCCAGACAAAGAATCCCGGAATAGGAGGCAAGCAGATCGGGATGATACAAGGGAGCCTCGCAAATATGATAAGCCAAGAAATGACAGGCGAGATGACTACAGGAGGGATGATAATCGTGGAGATGAACGAAGATATAAGGATAACAGGTACGATAAGGATAGAGGAGGTAGATACGACAGAAGACAAAATGACGACAGGCATAAGCCAGACCGACGAAGGAGTAGGGAAAGAAGTAGGTCTAGAGAGGATAACAGGCGGGATAAACGTGACAACTTCAGGTATATATTACCCGTAACAACAATCAAAATGTTCTATATGAGCTCAAATTTTCAGAGGTAACAGAAAACAACGATTCAACAATTCTCCCGACAACGAAAACTATGAATGGGGTAAAAAGGGAAACGATGACAGCAAGAAACCACCCGCGGAAAGAGAGAAGCCTAATTTTGGGCTCTCTGGTAAGTTAACGGAAGATACGAATACATTCCGCGGTGTCGTGATCAAGTACAGCGAGCCTGCAGAAGCACGGAAACCTAGAAGACGTTGGCGTCTGTATCCATTCAAGGGTGAAAAAGCATTACCTACTCTGTATATACACAGAGAAAGCGCATATCTGATGGGACGCGACCGCAAAATCGTAGATTTTCCATTAGATCATCCCTCATGTTCGAAACAGCATGCGGTACTACAGTATCGTTTAGTTCCGTTCACTAGAGATGACGGTAGCGTAGGTAAACGTGTACGACCGTACATTATTGATTTGGATTCGGCAAATGGAACGTATATCAATAATAAGCAAATAGATCCTAGGAAATATGTGGAACTTCTGGAGAAGGATGTTATTAAGTTTGGTTACAGTTCCCGGGAGTATGTGCTGTTACATGAGAACAGCAAGGACGAAGCACTGGATGATGATGTGAAACAGGAAGATGAAGAGGAAGCAATCAAAGAAGAGCCCCGCGAATAATTCCCACATTATACTTTGTTTACGAATATGTTTCTTCTTGTAAATACGATGAGAAATATTAGCGGTTATATCCAGTATGATTTTCCATTTAACTAATAATAAGAATATTCGAATTTTAATTTAACTATAATTCATGTGTAAGCGATCTACTGTATCAGATCATATTAGGTTCAGGTAATGGTGTGTTTCTGTTGTCAAATGTACTGCCACAAAACACTAGCCGTTGCCAGTAATTCTTTTATAAACATTGGAAAACGTGTGAAATCCCATCCTGTAATGTTCCACAGCAATAGGATAAATTGTAGATTAATAAACTGTATGTTTACATAATTAATTACGATGTACTTTTGTTCCATATTCGATTAATTTTATGTATGAAAAGGTAAAGTTGATGAGTTTATTAAAAAAAAGACATTTGAAATATATTGTATAAAAACATTTTGCAACAATTAAAGATATGTTCATCGGACAATGCGTTTTATTGAGCAGCTTGTATTTTCTTGTCTGCGTTCTTCAGAGAAGCATAATTTGTTAATTGTTTAACTCGCAGTTTGGACCAGACAATGTAGTTACTTAAACCGACAATTTGCGCTGCATTCAGGGCTGCTGCTTCTGGATACATGACAGTACCGCATCCTAGGCCCGAGGGCACATTCAGACTAGACCAAATATCGAGATTGACGTTGTCTGCTTTGACAGGTGGACAGTTGATCACCGGATAACTGGTGTTGCCAGACAGAACTGGACCAAGTCCATTAGAACGACCGGCGACAGCAATGAAGACAACCTAAGTGATAACTGATTAATATTTTGTCGCTAAAAGCTACGATCTATAACTAAGATATATCTATGTGTAATAAATTATTGGGTCATGCGTAGAAACATTGTCAATTGCAATAATGTTATGTTCCGCTCGTCTAGTGTGATGATACATTTCAAAAATATATATAACAGCAAGAACAATCTAGGATCTAAAATAAAAACCTTGGAAATAGTTACCTTCTGTGGTAGAGACTCATAAAAGCTAACAATCTTCAACGTCTCCTCGGTACCTTTGTGTGCCGATGTGATGCGCAACTCAACATTCAGTCCTAGTGCCGTGCAATGTTTTTTAATAGTCTTACAATGTTCCTCATCAGAAGGGCTGCCCATCAGGATAACAACAGTGTGATCCATCTTCGGTGTCAGATGTTTCAACTGCTCACTGACCCATTCGAAGTTCCTCTTGACGGTATCCAAGTCAGACTGTGTGACATTGGCGAGATTACGGTACACCTGCTTGTCCACCATTAATCTCTTATCACCAGATGGCCACAACCTCCAGCTGTCAGAGTCGATGATGTCAGCCAATAAAATTTCTCCCTTGTTATCAACACCAAATTCAATCTTCATATCGATTAAAGCACAGTTCCTAGTCGCCCAGGCTTTTTCCAAAATTTCGAACACCAGAATGGAAGTTTTACGCATAATATCATATTCGGTTTGTCCTAGTAAAATAATAACAAATATTTCTTAATGCATGGAATTATTTCTATGCGAAAATAGTTTCATCATCTAGTGATTAATTTAGCGTAAATAGATATTTGACGTAAATAGATATTTGACGTAAATAACGGATAATTCCATCGTTTAATAATCACATAATTGCTATTTACGAAGAGTTCAAATAAAAAAAAAATTAAATCGGCTTGGCAATAAGATAAACGTCAATGTGCTACATACAGTATTGATCAACAATTTCACAATAAAATGAATTGAATAAAAACATGATAATAAAATATGTTTCCACTATTCCCTGTCAAAGGGCATTCGGTATAATTAAAATAGTGAATAACAAAAATAGTCCAATTAAGACAACTAGCCCATATGTTACACAATTCTGATAAATATATTTACCGATAACGAGGTCATTCACTTTGAACTTGGCTGACAGAATTTGCTCCTCAGACCATTGCGGGTCATGGTTTTCATCATCTTTGTAGAATGTCTCGAACTTTGGCGGATAGAACCTGTATCCTTCTGGAACACCCACGTTACGCTTCAGGAATGAACCTGTGGCCAATCGCCGTGTTACCCATTCAATAGGTACCATGTCGCATTTGCGAGAAATGAACGATGTTTCATTGGCTAGTTTTACAAAAGCAGTCTTGACTCCGATAGAATTCAGGATTTCGAAAACCTTAGCGTTAGTCTTATTGGAAATGGCAGCTTTTCCAGTCAGATCGTGTGCTTTAACACCGTCCCCAGCTGTGATACGATCTTTGTTCACCAACATTACATTCTCAGGCATTGAGGGTATATCATAGACTTGTTTGGTTTTTCCCTCAATAACGAGGGCTCCAAGTTTAATACCAGCAACTGAAAACAGTAATAATACATGTTAGATACGCCAACTGTTTTGAGAAGTTCAATTTTACCGCGTCTTTCTTTTTTAAAAAAACATTGTACGAAGCAACAGGTGGGATAAAAATATAGTCCCGGTATTCATCGGCAATTATAAATTAATCTATGTTGCATAGTGTCATTTTCAGATGGAAAATGTATGTATCAATGCGATAATTGATCGGTAAAACCAAGTATTTAACTATTAGTTACGTACTTTCATTGATAAATCATGTGTTAATAGGCCGATTGCTGGTATGTGTGGTTAAAATAAAACGGATTAAATGAAAAGATATTGATAGTATACCTTCAGTAACTTTGGCCATGGTGAATTCACAAACAAGACGTGGAGACAAGAATCAAGCACGCGCTTTCCAGAATACTACGCAGAGAAAACCAAATGGTATGAGATCTATTTATTAAGGATTACTCCGCCCAGCATACCGCTATAGCATATAATTGGGCAAAAACACAGAGAGTCGATTGGTTAATCAACCACGCATGCCTACAAAACACAAAATTGTTTACAACAAATGTAAAATTCTGCATTATGAATCTTATTAACAAGTTGATAAATGAATGTTACTACATAAATGATTTTATTAACAATATTTTGCAATACGATTTGCATTTACTGACCTGGAAAAAAATATACTAGCAGTGTCCCCCCTCAAAGATTTTCAGTTCAAATCATTCACGTGTTGCCATAAGTAGGGGGGGCCGATTGTAGAGCACATGTGAATTTGCGACAGTGTTTCAGAATAAATAGATTTTTGGTTTGAGTGTGGTGCAGGAGTTTTATTTCTTTTGACAAATTTGTAAGTAATTTTGCAATATTTTTTTTTATTTAGAACATAAATTACATACATCGTAATGTATAAATTAAGGTTAAGTCTGAACTATTTAAACTATTCAAAAGTTGTATATAAGTATCATATGTGATAAAAACATAATTATACTGCGATAAATATTCATTATTTGCATATACTGTGCCGTTTTTACACCTGTTATTTTTAAAATATGCGTGTGTTTAAATTTTAAACATTTACAATTAATAATAGCATTGATTCCTAACTAGAAAGTTATTATTATTTTAATGAAAGACCACATGGTTTTGTTTATTAAAGAAATAAACATTTCCTAATTTTATTTAGTTTCTTATACATGAAATGAATTTGGGAACTACGAATAAAATTCGCATAATAAAAAACGGTCGTATAAATTTAGTTCAAAAAGTAATGTCAAGGCTAGGTAATTCAATATAATTAATTGGAATGTTGTATCAAAAACTATTGCTTATTGATTGTAACATGTAATGGTTTCATTTCGCTATTATTCATAGAGTTTTTCTGTAATATTTGCAAAAAAATAACACACATCACACAGGGTACATATGGGAGATAGTGATGAAATTTATCTGCAAATATTTCATCAGAACCTTGAAAATATAGTTCGAGGGTAAAAGGTTATCATATCTTTGGCCGCAAATACGTCAGTGTAACTTCTGTTGATTGGAAATATATATGGTCGAGCGTACGCGGTTACATCATACTAATTATAAAAACATACAATTGATAGTAGGTTCCACATCTTTCAATAATACGCAACTGTCAACCGGCAGATATTGTACGTTAGTATTGTTTATACTAGATTGCGCAGAAGATGTCCGTTACCAGTGAAGGGTGCTGTGCAGAGTCGGTTAAATCAAAGGAAATTATCAAAAGTTCCAAGAGGTATGGCAGAGGAGCGGTCCTGTCTGGACTCACGCACGAGTGTGGAGTTTTCGGTGCTATCGGCACGGGTGATTGGCCGACATCACTTGATATACCGCAGATAGTATGTCTGGGTCTTGTCGCCTTACAGCACAGGTAAGACAGAATGATTTATATACCTCTAGGCTAGTTAGATAATTGCTCTATACATATATATGTACAGACTAGAACAAAAAATCTTAGCTAACAAGATACTTGACGGTCAGTGTCGTGTTCTGCAAGATTATATTGACAACAGTACAAGATAAATACTTGCTCTAGGTAGATACTTTATATGTAATATCAAAAAAAAAACATTCGTATTTCATTAACGCACTTTGATAAACAGTCACGAAAAACTACCTGAAAACGGATCTGTTAGATGCTCTGAAAAAAAAAACTAATCAATAATTTCCTTATGCATTACTGCAACAATTTTTAATTATAAAGTTAATCGAAAAGTAATGGAAATAAAATTATGGTATGCATTTTTAATCTAATTATTTTCGGTGTTCGAATAATAAAAGTTTAGTGTGTTTTATTTCCTTGCGTTATTTATTGTATGTTCTGTACGTATGTATATTCTTATTTTATTATCGAATTGATATGCTATTGCAATACTAATTTATTAATAATATTAGCATGTCATTGAACGATATTTTTCAATCTGGATAGCAACATTTAAAAACAAGAAAACAAATAAAAATGAGCTAAAAAAAAACTATCAGCGTTCAACTCTGCTGACCTATATGTTATGGATACATATTGTTGTTTTGTTGTGCTATTTCAAAATCACGTAAACAATTATAGACGCAGATTAATGTGTATTACTATCGATATAAATATTTATCCAGAATTTCTATGAAAACATATTGATGTTTAAAAATTCACGGAAGTTCTTTTACCTCCAAGGAACAGATATTACTGTTCGATTTCATTTCAAGTTCTGGCAGTTTGATTTAAGGACATGTCTAATTTATCATTGTAATGTGTGGGCATACCTACATTAATATGCATACATGTACCAGGTGTGTGCCAAATATATTTTTGAAGGCATGTACATATCTAATACATTCAGTTCGATTCGAATTGAACATAGAAATTTGCTGACAGGAACACATGCTATCTGAATATTATTCTTGTACATTCTTCAGACTGTAATACGATATCTTTACGAACGGAAATGATGACTATATTGTATATCATATCACATAAAATATTCTACGACGTTCGTAGAAAAAATATTTGCTTATGATTTGTTAATGGAAAAAAAAAATCTACGACATAGTAAAAGTGGTTATGCGTAATTTTTTTTATCATATTTAAATAACCTTACAGCATGTTATATAACATATAATAATAACATTTGCTTAAAAGTGAATTGATTGAGAGAACAGTATAATGGTGTTTGTCTTGTTTACTACATATTTTATGTGCAGGCTGCATTCTATTTAAACAGATAATTAATTCTTTTTATAGAACATTGTCACACGTATGTGGTGCTCTTGAATTATATTTGTTCCGCCTTCATAATGAACATACGCAATAGACAAATATTTGTTTTCACAGAGGTCAAGAATCTGCTGGTATCGTTACAAGCGAAGGCAAATGTACAAAATCATTTCACGTTCACAAAGGCATGGGCATGATCAACAATATATTCAATGACGATGCCATGAAAAAGCTAAAGGGCAATCTGGGTATTGGTCACACACGTTACTCCACGAGTGCAGCGTCCGAGGAGGTGAACTGTCAGCCCTTCGTAGTGCACACTGCACATGGAGCACTAGCCGTCGCACATAACGGGGAATTGGTAAACTGTGAAAGTTTACGAAAAATGGTACTGGGACGCGGTATCGGCTTGTCCACGCATTCAGACAGTGAACTTATCACACAAGCACTGTGTCTAAATCCACCCGAAGGTGAAGTTAATGGACCGGATTGGCCTGCACGTATCAAACATCTCATGCAGTTGGCTCCGCTCAGTTATTCACTTGTCATATTGATGAGAGATCGTATTTACGCCGTGAGGGATCCGTACGGCAACAGACCCTTGTGTCTGGGCAAAATATTACCAGTTAATGCACGTAAGTTTCGTGTAATTTCTTTAAGAATTCTGTTACTTAACTGCAGTTTACGTGTTACAGGTTTGGATGACGAATGCGATGAAAGTAGAAAAGCCGATGGCTGGGTTGTGTCATCCGAATCTTGTGGATTTCTCTCTATTGGAGCACAGCATGTACGCGAAGTGTTTCCTGGTGAAATCATAGAGATGACCCAATATGGAATCCGTACAATTGACATTGTGGAGAGGCCAGAGAAGAAGGCGCAGGCATTCTGTATCTTTGAGTACGTGTACTTTGCCCGTGCCGACAGTATATTCGAGGGTCAGATGGTATACAATGTGCGCATGCAGTGCGGCAGACAGTTAGCTATGGAGGCACCTGTCGAGGCTGATATCGTCAGCTCTGTACCTGAATCCGGCACAGCGGCAGCACATGGTTATTCCCGGCAGGTAAATCTATATTACACTACATTTATGTAACAGTATGAGTGAATATGTTGTTTTAGTCTAAAATACCATTCTCCGAAGTCCTGTGCAAAAACCGATACGTTGGTAGAACATTCATCCAACCCAGTACAAGATTACGACAGCTTGGAGTTGCAAAGAAATTTGGTAAATATTATTAAATATCATTGTAGTAAATACTATAGTGAATGTTGTACCTAAATATAATGCTTTTTTCGTACGATTTGTTAGGAGCGTTATCAGGTAACGTGAAAGGCAAGCGACTCATTCTGATCGACGATTCGATAGTCCGTGGTAACACTATTGGTCCGATTATTAAACTATTACGAGATGCTGGTGCCAAGCAGGTACATATTCGCATAGCCAGTCCTCCCTTACTTTACCCATGTTACATGGGTATTAATATACCGACAAGAGAAGAACTGATCGCTAACAAGTTAAATTCACAGCAGCTAGCGAAACATGTTGGTGAGTAGTCATACTTACATTTGCATTTCCGTAGAACATATTCACAAACTATGTATGAATATGATCATTTACAGGAGCGGACAGTCTGGAATACTTAAGTGTTGAAGGATTGGTGAAGGCCGTCAGATGGGACATAAAAGTAAAGAATTCAGGACACATTGGACATTGCACAGCGTGTTTGACGGGCGAGTATCCCGGTGGAATACCTGAGGAATTGGAATGGTGATATATGATTTCTATGTACAGCGTTAAGAAATCTCATTAAATAAATATTTACAGTTGTTTTTATACTTTTACAAACTTTTCTATGATGTCAGCGCATTTGATGAAAAATTATATATATACATAATTGTGCAAATATTTAAGTAATAAGTAAATAAATTTTACAGAAAATACGCATGTATCGTACACTGTAGTCATGATTACCTTATTTTCCACAAGCAATCAGCTCTAATTTGGAACAGATGATGTAGGATATAAATTATTGAAATAGAGATTCTATTTGTATCATAAATTCTTCTTTCAAATGTATAGTTGATGTTTTTATTTACATGTTATTCCATTTTGCTCACTAAATGTTCAATATCATCAATGTTTTTCATACATTTGTTTGTTAGTACAACGGGACCATCCTCTGTTATTAACACATCATCTTCAATACGAACTCCTAAGCCTTTAAATTCCGGTGGAACTTTGTGCCTCTCGTTGATATAGATACCTAAACATAACAATAATGCCTATAAAATGAACATTCACTGTTTTGGACAGCTGTGAAACATACCTGGTTCCATAGTTATGATCATACCAGGCTGTAGTCTTATATTCCTGGGCATAAGATGTGTATCGTGTACATCCATACCCAAATAATGAGACACATGATGAGGACAAAATTCATAGGCGGTCTAGCACATAAACAATTCTATAAAATAAAATAATTCACTTATAACGATAAAGTATACCTTGAACAATAACTCTGAAGGAGCATTCTGTGGCACCAAACCAATTTCTTGTAACCTTTTACCCAATAAAACGCACATTTGATCAAATAAATTATCTAAACTAGGATAATTATGTAAGAGTTTAATTAAATCCGCTTGGACACTCTGTACCACTTCGTAAATTAGTTTTTGTTCGGGAGAAAATCTGCCATTTACTGGCCATGTTCTGGTTATATCACTGCTGTATCCGTGATATTCACAACCTGAAGAAAAATTCAATTACGCATTCATATTAATATGGTTAGTTTTAGAAATTATGTTACCTGCATCCATAAGAACCATTTCTCCACCCGATACTCGCTGATTATTATTTATATAGTGAATAATCGTTGCTCGTTCACCTCCTGCGACGACAGGTGGGTATGCCAAATATTCAGCTCCACGCATTCGACATTCGTAATCAACTTTAGCAAAAATCTGGTGTTCTGACATGTCTAGAAGATAAACTTTGATCAAGTACACAATCGCTAGTTGTGTGGAACAATAAAGTACCTGGTTTGGAGAATGCAATTGTGTCATTAATAGCTTCAGACGCAATTTCACATGACTTCTGCATCAGATATATTTCAGCGGCTGATTTGATTATGCGCAATTTATGAACAAATCGTTTTGGTGATTCCATTCGTACATCCAATGAACTCTGTCGCAAATCTCGTACTACCCTGTCTACGCCAGACTGTAAAGCATCCATCACATCGTACCTGTATGCATGCAATCTTTTATCATCGTTGATTTCAAGTTACATTACATCTAACCCATGAAAGCTCACCATATAGTACAGTTCTTGGAGGAAGAAATGTACGAATGAAGAAACGTTTCCAAGTCAGACATGGGTAACGAGTGATCCACACCAAATACACTTGGTGCCACTTCTGCAGCTGTACGAGGCCCGTCCCATAGCTCAGAATGTCTGTCAGGATTTCTTACGAACAGTGTTGAACAATGCTTGGAAGAATGAGTTGTATTGATCACGAGACAACTATCGGGTTCTAGACATCCACTCAGATACAAGTAATCCGTGTTTTGACGGAACAAATAGGGAATTTTATCTGACATATACTTTTTCGTCGCAGATGGAATAATCACCTACAAAATATTGTATGTCATATCGAATATTACAACAATATGGTTTACACTCTAACCAAATGTGATCGCGAGTGTGCATTTGCATCGTTATAAGCAATAATTTGATCTATAAGTCCCTGTCTTCGAGTCTGAAATTCATTTGCGCTAATATATGGAACAACTTCTCCAGTTTTTAACAAATGCGGATGAGTCTCTGCTGTTGGCTGTCCACATTTTAATTTTGGTGTAAATTTAGGCAGTGTGGATTTCTTTCGAATTATTTGAGTTATAATATCCCGGCATACAGCTGGAAATGGAAAATGTCAATATAGTAATTCGTTACTTTTATAATCGATAATAAATACTAACCTGGTAACTTCGAAGTAGCAATCATCATTCACAGACTTTTACAAATATTCATTAGTTTAAAGCAGTTTAAAGTCCGAATCTTTAGGTTAACACAAAATATCAACAAGAAAAATAAATGAATAAATTATGTAATAAATGCACACATATGGCAAATTTTTACAATGCATACACTTTTAAAAAAGAAAAATACACAAAATAAGATAAAGAACCACAACATAAATTTAAAATGTACGTGTTAAGGTTTTACAAACAACCCATGAACGATATGTTACTAAACAAACACTTTATTTATAAGGACAAAGCCAAAGTTACACAAAAACTCATACACACGCTTTTGACAGTTTTGTTAATACTATAATGTACAAATTACACGCCAGGTGGCGACACATGTTTTGTGCGGTCTAGGGATATTTTACTTTTACACTCCCCCGTAAACTTGACCGTACAAAAGAATAAACTTATGGTTTACATTTTACAAAGTCCAATGTTGGATCGCATAGTCGCAAATTTAACACTGTTTAAAGGTTTTGTGAATAGGTCACCAAGCTGGTTTTCCGAAGGTACAAATTCAACGGAGATGTCTCCATTTTGGTAACGCTCTCGAACAAAGAAATAACGCACAGCTATGTGTTTAGATCTTTTGTGAAATTCACAATTTTTCGCCAATTTGATAGCGCTCGCATTATCAACATACAATGTTGGAGCTTTGATTTTTGTATCAGAAATCTCGTTTAACAATCTTTTGAGCCACATTAATTCTCTGGTACCTTCACTAGCCGCAACAAACTCTGCTTCGGTGGTGGATAACGCAACTGACTTCTGTAGCTGTGAAGTCCAAGAGACAGCAGTGCCTCCAATCAACGATACAAAACCATTAGTTGAACGACGAGTTTTTACATCTCCCGCAAAATCTGCGTCGGAATAAGTACGAAGCTCGCCATTCTTTGAGGTATAAAACAGACCTAAATCAGCTGTTCCACGCAAATATCGGAATACGCGTTTAACAGAAATCCAATCGGATACATTTGGATCTGCCATTGATCTAGCAACTTTCGAAACCGCATAAGCGATATCAGGCCGAGTGGCACATGCTAAATACAGTAATGAGCCCACGGCTTGACGATATTGCACTGAACTGTCTAGCTTAGCAATATTTGTCTGATCTGTCTGTTCATTATCAGCGGGAGTCTTTTGAGGTTTTGAATTCTGCATGTCAAAACGTTTCAATATCTTTTCAGTGTATTGTTTCTGAGAAACAAACAAACCAGACTCACGTTGCTCAATACGCATACCCAAAAACGAATCAAGTGAGCCTATCGTGATTTTGAATTCAGTCTCTAGAGTCTGCAAGAATGAATCTACCACTTCTTGATTTGAACCTGCAACTAAACCGTCGTCGACATATATTGCTACCAATAACTTAATCGAATCTCGATGACGAACATAAATGCACGGATCTGATTGAGATTGCACAAACCCGTTCTCTTTCATAAACTTGTCAAACTTTTCGTTCCAACGTCGCGGCGACTGCTTCAAACCATACAAAGATTTAAAAATACGGCATACACGATCTGACCCGTCATTAAATCCTTCAGGTTGAGTCATATAGATTTCAGCATCAATGTTGCCGTACAAAAACGCGGTTTTAACGTCAAATTGACTCAATACTAAATTTTCTACAGCTGCTGTTGCAAGCAATGCGCGAATTGAATCATAGCGAGCTACCGGGGCAAAAATCTCATCATAATCGTATCCCGCGCGCTGAAACACACCGCGAGCGACCAAGCGAGCACGATAACGATCAACTGAACCATCAGGCTTATATTTCACTCGAAGAACCCAACGATTGTCGATAGCCCGTTTTCCCTTTGGTAGTGGAACTAATTCCCACGTTTTTGTTTCTTGAAATGCATTCATTTCTTCTTGCATAGCTTTCAGCCATTTATCCGAATCGCGGCTTTTCATTGCATCGTGAAAATTGGTTGGTGCTAGTTCTTCACGAACCGCTTCTTCCAGACAAGCTAAAGCACTATTCTTTGATCTATGTACTTGATAATCGATTTCATAATCATTCAACCTTGCAGGAGGGCGAATTTCACGAGCAGGACGATTAGACTGAGTAGAGGGTTGGTCGTTATTGAACTCGTCCTCCACTTCCTGATCAAGTTCACTTTCAATCTCATCTGAATATTCACTAACAGAACGATCATCTGTGGATTGTTGTTCATCATGGTGATCTAGATACAATTCAACTTGATTAGAATTAGTACACAACTTCTCTGGGCGAAAATCAACGTTGTGTGACTTTACAACGCGATGTTTAGACGGAACCCACACTTTGTACCCGTCTTTCTCATTAACATAACCAATAAAATGACCAAGGACTGCCTTGTCATCGAATTTCGATCGAAATTTCTTTGGTACGTTAACATAACATTCGGAACCGAAGATGCGCAAATAATCAAAACGGTCGAACGTTTTACCGCTCCAAAGTTCTAATGGCGTCTTGCCTGGAACGCTCGATTTTCCGGTACGATTTACCAAAAATGCGGCTGTGTCACATGCATGAGCCCAACATGATTTCGACAATTTACTAACAGAAAGCATGGAACGTGCAAGTTCCACAATGTGCCTATTCGACTGTTCAGCGACGCCATTCTGTTCAGGCGTATCTGGACAAGATGGCCGAAACTCTATGCCACGCTCACGAAGTGTACTCAAAACTGCTTCACAATCAAATTCACGGCCACCATCAGAGCGAAAAACTTTAACTTTGTGACCGGCGGTATCACACTCATTCAAAAATGTTTTCAAGTTTTCAGCTACTTCAGACTTTTGTTTCATAAAGAAAATGCGAACAAAACGCGAATAATCGTCTTTGAAAACCACATAATACCGAAAGTTGTGCAACGAAACTTCTGACATTGGCCCGTTTACGTCAGCATTAATCACTTCACCGACTGTTTGTGGACGATCTGATCGTGCGCGAAAAGGTTTGCGATGTGACTTACCCAAAACACAACCGTCACAAAAACAGGAAGTATCTGTACTTTTAACAATAATACCATGACGAGAGAGCACGTCCCGCACGTGACGTTTGTCCTGATGACCTAATCTCTCGTGCCATCCTTGAAGAATTTCTTCTGTAGTCGAAATGTTGACCTCAGCCGATGTCTTTGGAGCATGAACACGCATGTTCATGACGTAGACGTTGCCGACAAGATCCCCTGTAGCGACAACAGCGTTGTTGCTTAGGACAGTGCAGCCGTCTCTGTTGAGTAAGGTTACGTTGCCCTTTTCTGCTGCTTGACGAATGGAGAAGAGTTGATGTTTGATGTCTGGCACGTACCACACACTCTTCAGCGAAGCAGATGACCACCTGTTGTCCACATAAACATCTACCTTGATATAACCTGCTCCGTATGCATAGAGTGATTTTTCACCAGCAGTCTCAATCTTGATGGGGATTGCGAATTTCTCATATGAGGCAAAATGTTGTTTGTTTGCCGTCATATGATGCGATGCGCCCGAGTCAGCTATCCACGAATCGGCTGCAACGAAGTTGTTTTTCGCTGCCAGTCCAACAGCAAAGAATACGGCAGGCTTCGAGTCGGCTTCTTTTCTGGCTTGCTCCGCAGCTGCGCGTTTTCTGCAATCTGCGATGATATGTCCGACTTTCTTGCAGTACAGGCAAGAACGTGTCTCCTTTTTCTTTGTTGTGGGCGTGTTCGAAGGTTTTGTTGAAGTATTCATGGACGCTGCACTCTGTGACGAATTCGAACTCTTTTTCTGCGTGTCTTTTCTTGATTTTGTGTAGAACGCGCTGGACGCCTGGTTTGACTCGTGACTCGTCAGAGAACTCTCGATAGAACGCAAGTTTTCTATGAGAAGTTTTGTTGTTTTCTCAGTCTCCGGAATTCGATACCAGGTTGAGCGATAATACTGGTACTCGGGACCGAGAGTTTTGAAAATGCGATGATGTAACAGCGAAAATGGAAGAGTCGCATCAGCATTTTCTTTCTTCAACTCACTCAGAATGTCGTCGAACAGGTTGGCTAACCTCGAAGCGTGTTTGGTTACTGATGTTGCATCATCCTTTGTAACCTCGAAGAAATCGTCAAACAATGTGTAGAGCCGTTGCAGAGACGACTGCTCGAACACCGACACAAGAGTGTCCCAGATTTCTTTCGCTTCGGTTTTCTTGCGAACGTACGAAGCAGCCTCTTCGTCGAGGGCTGTTCCGATCAACCGAGCCGCGCGCGCGTTATCACGTTGCCACTGTCTGTAATCCGCGGAAGGCGCAGCGCTCGCCACGGGGGCCACTGGACACACGCGCGTACCGTCGACAATGGTATCGAGACACTGTTCTCTTAAGCACAACGTAATTTGCCACTTCCAAGTATCCCATTGTCCTTCATCTGAGAGTTTACGAATACTCGACACTGCACGATAATTTTCATCAGTTTGATTGTCCGCCATCTTTTATTTTTCTCGCTTGTGTAACCTTTTTGCGACTTTGAACGAGCGAACGAAAATAAAGCAAAACACATCGAATTTACGAATTAACGTACTGCGCCCATAACCTGTTAAGGTTTTACAAACAACCCATGAACGATATGTTACTAAACAAACACTTTATTTATAAGGACAAAGCCAAAGTTACACAAAAACTCATACACACGCTTTTGACAGTTTTGTTAATACTATAATGTACAAATTACACGCCAGGTGGCGACACATGTTTTGTGCGGTCTAGGGATATTTTACTTTTACAGTACGTATTTCTCTTCTGAAGTATGACCTTGAACCATCAAAATTTTGACATTATGGAGAGTTTGACGTTTGCGATATTAACATTAACAATTGTTGAATTTGTGTAGTTAAAAGAATAAATAATTTTCTGTGTAAATACCGTGTATATTTCAATAAATTCGCCTTTTAAATAATTTCTAAATACTCCTTACAATAATGGAAATTGACGTGATCACCAAACTCAGTGCACTTATTGAAATATCTAGATTAAAGCTAGCCAAAATATTAAAAAGTATCTCAGGCACTAAAAACATTACCATAGAACCGAATTTAATAAGGCCCCTTGAAAGGATTTGTGGAGCAAAATGGTTAAGGTATGTCTTTAAAATTCTTCTATTGGCTGTAGTTAATATTTCATGTTGATTTTTAGATTGCAAGACGTTGAGAAAATCTACAAATTTGAAGATGCAACTCCTGCACATTCCCGTAATACTCACGTGTATTTAATTTCGTCGAATCTCATTACTTTCAAACGTGTTTTGGATCAAATTCAAGCTGTGCTGACAACCAATAATGCGGCTAAATATCATGTTATCATAATACCGAAAGCACTGAACTCTTTTGAAATATTATTGGAAGAACTTGGCTTGTATGATATAGTTACACTACATTCGTACTGTTGGCAGATGATACAAATAGATAGTGGTATACTTAGTTTAGAAATACCGAACATGTTTACAGAAGTATTCGTTAACAGAGATTTGTCGCTGTTACCTTCGCTCAGTTATAGTTTATGTACTTTATTCTGTGTGACTGGCAAGCCCAGAGTAACTGTGGCTATCGGAAAATATCCTGCAAGTGTACTGAATCAAATAGATATATTCACAGATCATTTAGACTTACCTCCTAAGGCTGAATCAGATTTCGATGCATTTATTCTGATGGATAGGTCAGTTGATTATGTTAGTTCACTATTAACAACAGCTACATATGCGGGTTTGCTAACTGAAATATTCAGAGTCAACTGTGGTATTGTCGAAAGTAATTCTTCAGATGAATCTTCCCAACAACAAAAGACTGAGAACTCGCCGAACCCCAAGCCATCATATCTGTTTAGTTTAGATAGTTTAAATGATGCAGTCTATGCAGATATCAAGAACAGGCATATCTCTGAAGTATCCGATATACTTGGCAATCAAGCTAGACAATTAAAGTCAGAAGGTCAAGCGTCAAAAGACATGGCTTTAAGTGAAATTAAAACGTATGTACAAACGAAACTACAAAAAGTTACTGCCAAGTCGCGGTCTTTAAGTGGACATCTTCAAGCTTGTGAGAAGATTATTGAAAAACTCGGCAGTAAATTTGAAAAATTACAAATGACGGAGCAATCTTTCATTGAGAATATCAATAAAAATACGAATATACGTAACATTGAAGACCTGATATTAACTGAAGGTGAATATATGAGCTTGCGACTTATATGCTTGATGAGTTTAACACAGCGAATGAGTGCTGATGAATTCCATAACTTTAAAGTACAGTACCTCCAAACCTATGGTTACAAGTATCTATATGTGTTTGATAATTTAATCAATTGTGGACTAGTACAGGAACCAGTGTTGACTAAACTGTCAGCTCTGACGTTATCTTTACCAAACATCGGTACAAAGAAAGACTTTTACTCTGTTGCCAGCAAACTAAAATTGGTCCCTCAGAAACCGGAGCAGGTGAATGTACGAGCGCCTACGTGTCCCAGTTATGTGTTTGGCGGAAGTTACATACCGTTGGTGGCGCAACTAGTTACTGCACTGGTTCAAACTCAGAACGAGAATGATTTCAAGAGTAAGTTGGATGTGTTGGGCGGATCACTTACCACTGAAGGTATTGCAAAACCGTTTCCGCTGCAGAAACGCTCCATCCTAGTGTGTATTATTGGAGGTCTAACTTACGCGGAAGTGGCTGCATGTAATCTTGTGGAGAAATTGTGTACATGTCAAATTGTATTGTGCAGTAACTGCATGTTATCGGGAAATGACTTGATGGCAGGCTGTAAATGAAATTGCCAACATAAATTAGCTGTGTTTAATTGTAAATAAAAATTAGTGTTCCAGTTCAGTTTTCTTGTAAAACTACACTGTACTGATTATAAAAAGTTTTCACACTTTAATTGTACAGATTTACATATTTTACAAAGTTTATAGAGAAATAAATTCATTACTACTTAGGCTCTATACTTTCTAATGTTTCTCATTATATTATTTTCTATTGCCAGATCTACTTGAACGAATGAAATAATTATATTTAAATAATACTGTATTCATGATTAAAAGTTTTAACATAAAGAGACATGACAATTTGACCTGTGAATTAATTTCTCTATAATGAATTGCGAGAATTTGTGTTATATTAGATTTATGTTATCTAGAATTAGGCGTGAGATTAATAACAATTAACAAATATAGTGTACATAATCTATATACAAATAAATAATACCTTATTACTGTACGTTGTTGAACAAATTAGTAACATACAATTCTGTTAACATGATAATAATAATTCAAGGATAATAAATAAAACCTAATGACTAGCCAAATAAATACAACAAATATTTTTTTAAATAAATAGCACGTAAAATTGTCTTGAATTTACATACATAACATTTCTGCAAAATACGTTTAAAAAACAAAACATTGTGATGTTAACTGGGAGAATGACTAACACATACCATATACGTACGTATGTATGAAAAATTATTATTTACTATGGAATAATACCGGATAAAATCTATAAATATGTATACGCTCTAAGTACTTACATATCACAAGTATTCTTATATACAATAATTCTGGAATTACATGTGTTGTGTTATGTGCATAACTGTAATATGCAATGCGCTATCCATTCAGAGGAATTATAAAACTCAACTTCTTGCATCACCATTCATAAACCGCTATTCATAATGTCGCGTATACTCAATAAGAAGTGTCTCATTACATGATATCAACAATGCCAGCTAAAAGATTTTAACATTTCATAATTTCCATTTTCATTATTGTCTAACGAGATAAAGTATACAACGAAATTGTATTCTCAAAAGCCAAATACTGTACAGTTCTACTGTACAGCACAAGATAATAATAATAGCTCAGCATTACCGCCCAATCTCCAGCACTATATGCGTTTCTTACGCACGGCTGTTTGTTAGCAATCGCACAGTGTTTGTCAAGATTGTTGCTTCTTGCGGCGACGGCCGCCTTCCAACAGATAAGATACGTCTAATGTGTGTTTAGCAGGTAGTCGACCCAGCAAGCGTAGTAAAATGCCGTTCAAATGTGCTCTTTGCTCTTCACGCGTCTGAAATTAATAAACATACTCATATCGAACACAATCCTAACACATAACAGTGAAACTACATGGAAATACACCTACCCTGATGATAGGCACCGACTCTGGTACCGGTGTTGGTACTAGTTCCTTAGACGTAGACGAATGCTGATCGTCCGTCTCGTGCGGTCTTCTGCCACGTGGCTTTACCTGCACGTTATCTAATTCATGGGGCGTGTATGTTCGTGAAACCTTAAGTCTCACATCGAATCTGTCAAACGCGTAACTCTTTGTACAAACCGGGTATTTTGATTTAGAGATTTTGCTAAATAATCGTGCAGTTTTGTCCACTCGATATTCGCAAATGTAGACATGTTCTTCCGTTGCACCGAGGGGTCTGCCTTTGCAGTAGGTGTTCAGATCTAACACCCAGCATGGTGACATGATCAGTTCGATGGGTACCACTTCGTACAGTGGGACTCGCATTACTTCATTTGGAAAGAATCTACAATAGAAAAAAGATAGTTTTGTAAATTGTATCGTTCAAAAATAACAATAAATATAACATACTTTCTGGTGGGTTCATGGTAAGTTTCATGTGGTCTAAGATAGTGATGACCAAAGGCAAATCTCTGACCAGTTTTCGAATCCTTCCATAACCTTTCAATGCGGAATATATCTAGATCAGTGTACTTCACTTCGCCTACAGTATCATATGTATGTTTCTTATCCGTGCCCGGTATAGGAATATCCCGTAACACATACACTGTATCGCCTTGGCGTAGTTGCAGATCTGCTCGTATAAGTGATACATAGTATCTGGAAAAAAGTAACAAGATAATAAACAAAGTTTCACTATCAATATAAATAGCTGCTTCGTAAGGCTAATTGCTAACCTGTGTCCCTGTTCTGTAAATTCTTCCAACGGTATTTCAAGATCTACAACACGTGGGACACATCGCTCACAATGATAACTGGCCGCAGCAGGATCAGCTCGCACACATTCACAGTGTTGCCACACCAAACATCGTTCACACTGAATCATTAGGCCTTCATCTCGGTACAGGCCGCAAATGCATCGTATAACATCTTCCTCTTCATCACCTGTAATGTATGACGTATGTTGAAGTGAACCTCTATACGATCTTGCAGTAAACAAAGACTGGAAGTTATCATACCTGGATCTTTCTGCCCAATGAAAGTTGTCGGTGCTTTTTCTCCTAATACATCTTCCAACTGTGATAGGCAATCCAGTTTACCCTGACCATATACTTTCCTTAACCGTGTAGCAGCGATACCGAGTTCAGACGTACGTCCAAAGAAACGTACAGAATTAGCGAATAGTTTGTTCATGTCACTGTCAAACGCTTCAATTGTACGGTAGATACCAGTAGCTATGTTCTGCTCGATTATGGTCAGATCAATTGGATCGGTAATACGTTGATAGTATTCTGGGAGTTTGCGTTTCGAGGGCAAATTTATGAACGGCGAGCATAATTGTTCTTTATTTTCATCTACAAAATAACATATAGTATGCAGGAACTACACTTAAAACGCGACAGACAAAACTGTGCTGAAATAGAAAACTCACCTTTAGCTGAAATGACTATTTTTAATAGATCTTTCAGTACAGCCGCTAATCGCGCAGCTTTATTCAGTTCAGGATTTTCTTGAGCTTGGGCCAATCGTCTGGTTCGCATGTTACGTGGTTGCCGTAAAGCATTTAACTGACTTAAGAACATAGAGTTGTTTTCAACAGTGTTCATTTGTGATTGAGCGCGTGATACTGACGTTACAGTCCGTTCTCGAAGTCGTTTCACCTGTGCAAATAAACAAGTTACACTTATATTGCCAAAGTAAACATAAAATGGAACATAATTAATATACCTTATCAAGATTACGCAATAAGAAACAATGATGTTGCAATGCGAAACATTTCTGCTGATGGCTCATAGGTTTAACTTGTGGTGTAACTGTAACTGGTCCTGGTGGTGGCTGTGTATTGCCCGTAGGTAACTCCTTTGGACCACTGGTAGCTCTTCGTGCCTGATTTTTCCTCGGTCTGCCTACCCGACCAACTTGGTTGTTGTTAGTTTCAGCCGATGAATGACTACTGCTGCTAGTTGTGGTCTGTCGTACACGCTGGGACTTGCCACCAATCACGCCGCGACAGTGATTACTGCCACACTTGCATTCCTGCAAGAAAAGGTACTGTTAATTTCATTTGCAAAAGATGTAAGGTGTAACAAAATACGCCAACCTGGCCTTCAGCTGGATTGAATAGTGAGAAATTGTAATCGTAGGTGAGTTCTTCTCCAGGCGATATGTCTCGCAGCGCGAACAGGGCCATACGAAATTGTCCATTCACAGACCATTTTTGCATCTCGCAATTGGGTTGACACGAGTGGTTCACAAATCGTCCTGTTAATGAAGTTGTTAGTTAGTTCGTGGATGTTGAACAGGGACGGAGTAAAGGTAATTTACCATCTCCACCCATTCGGTGTCCGTCAATGACGAGACCTCCATCCAGATGTAAACAGTAATGGTGTGTATCATGCGCATATCGTGATGCCATACGTTGCTTAAATTCCTGATCAGATACCACTTCTCCAACGTATTCCAAAATGAACTCGCCCGCTCGAATCGACATCTTTGTACGAACACCCCAACCCTGAGCAGAATATTTAGATATATTCAAGTACAATTCTGTATATAAATATGTAAATGATTGGAACAGTTCTGTACCTTATTGTTTGTCATAAATTTCTCAAGTCCAGGTGCCCATTCATGCCGCTGAATTCGCTGATTCCGACACCTATGTGTTGAAGGACATTCCGCTAAAACAAGGCGATTAATGCAATCATCTTCGCATCCGGAACTAATAGAACAATTGCAGGCTTGTGGCTCACAAGCTCCCGATGGGGCACGAACGCAATATACATCTGCACAGGATGAAACAACATAATATGTCAGTTGACATTCTCTATAAATGTTTATTGCTATTAACTTACTGGTTCGTATTTTACGATAATTCCACGATGGTACCAAGTCTCTTCCCGGTAACTGGGAGTGTGTATGTTGCCACCACAGGTCATGCGGTAATTGGAATGGTACTTTTCTACAGCGTAAGTATTTGCCACAATGGTAAGGTGGTGGTAACAGACCGTACGGATGTTCACTTGAATTGTAGATGAGTCTTGTTTTATTCGATGCTAATTCACGTCTGGCTCTGACAGATTCACTAATAAACAAATAACAATGTGACAGATATGCATACCTTGTTTGTACAGTTCAATACTTACTCATCCTCTTTGTAGTAATCAGAGAACAATCCAGCTAGAAGGAATTTCTTTCTCCATCTAGGCACTTTTTTCAAACGTTTCGTGTCGTCTCCCGAACTGCTGGCCACACTCTCACTTCGCTGTTTCTTATCAGCTGGTAACGGTTCAATGCTACTGGCCGGTGACAAGTCGCGTAAACGTTTCTTGAAATTAATATCCTCGTAGGTTTTCTTCTTTTTCTCAGATTTATCGTCACTGCTCGTATCTCTCTTCCTTTTCATTTTCTTGTCGTACTCACTGCCATCATTCAATGTTTGCACCGAACCAGCACTGGAATCCCGCGTACGATGTCTGATGCGTTCTTCGTTCTTGGAATTATCGCCTGTATCGTCACGGTTAAAGCCTGGCTTGACATCCGGAGTCAAATCTCGTGTTTTCTTCTTTGTCCGGTCACTGGATCGTGTTTCTACAGATGTAGCCGGTGATACGTCTCTCAATCGAAGGCTCATTCGTTCCTGTTTGATGTCCAACCTGCTTAATGGTCGTTCGCTTTTAACTGATTTTACTGATTCCAGTTCGGATGTGAACGTGCACTCGTCTAATGGCAAGCTGTCGCATTCGCTTGATACTTCCCATTTCGATACAATATCTGAATCATTGCTACTTATTATGCTTTCTGGTTTGGCTTGTAGTTTTTCAAGAGAAACGACCGACAGTGTACAGTTCTGTGTTCGCTTCATGAATGTAGATGCTTCCTCACCAATACGCGGTACTCGCTCGTAAATATTACTTTCGCTCTCATTGCCTGTTAACTCCTTGTGTTCCGTCTTTAAACATTTGTTTACGGTCACGATCTTCTTTTTCTTCTTTTTCAACGTAGGAAAACCTGTACGATTTATTGCTTTGCGTCTGCGGATTTTCTTTTTCGATACAGTAGTAATTTTATTGGTATCTGGTACAACCTCCGTAGATGTTACATTGTCACTGGGTAAATCTGTTTGTTTTAGTTTTTCAACTTGAACCACGGCTTCTTTCATCAGTTTGGACTTTTTGCTTTTGTTAACTGATGTTGCGTGAATATTTTTCGTAGGAGAAGCGGATCTAGTAACTATTTCTGAATCTGTTGGCTCGATATGTTTTTTGTTGCGCAGGTTGTGTTGGTTACAGTCAACTGGCTTGTCTGGACTAGGAATAGTTTTTTGTACTTCTATTTTGGGACTGTTTGGTACCGTCTGAATTGTGGTCGCTGGAATATGGAGTTCTAAGTCAACAGTCTGAAGGAATATACCCGTGGGTTTATCGTCAACAATACTGTCAAGTAATTTGTCACCGTCAGCTGGTTTCGCTTTGCGTGCTACGGGTGATTTTATAACAGAAGCACGTGTAGATATTTCATTAATTGGTTCATCTTCAACCTTCTTGCCTCCACTTTTCTTCTGGTTACTACTAAGCAAGCTGTCCAGTGCTTCCGTGGCGGCAGATGTGTTAATTTTCGATACTAAATTAGAAGCCAAATCTTCCAAACGGTTCTTCTTGCGCGTAATCATTTGAGCAACTGTTTCTATTTTCTTGTCATTGTATTTCTTATTGAGGACGACTGGTTCAGCGGGTTGTGGAATAGTTAAATTCTTTTTATTTTTCAATTCACTTACGACATTTTCCAATGTGGAATTTTTATTATCAGTTACAATTATAGTCTCTGTAGAATTTTCGTTGGTTTTCGTACTGTTTAAAACTCCATCAAGTTTTTTTGTTACTTTCTCAATTTGCTGGTTAGCGCAGTTCGCAATATTCTCAGTTTCCAGGCGATGCCTTTTCTTAGGTGTTGTTGCTGTCATAGAATTGCTCACGGCTTTCTTAATTTCTGTCGTTATTTTTTCACTGGTCTCATGGATTGTCTGTTTGGCTGTGTGATTTGGTGGAGGTTTTACTTGAGGAGAAGCATACCTTGTGATGCAGGCTTCTATTGCCTCATCTATATGGACAGCAACAAGATCTTCAGAATCCAACATCTTCCGCATGTTGTAAACGTTGTTATTGTTAGTAGTTGATGATTTAGATACTGCATTTTGCTGGGCTTTGTTCATAACAAGGACGCTCCTGTTATTTACGGCATTTTGTGTTGGACTCTTATTTGGTTGGCAATCAATTTTCACGTCGACAGTAGCGTTTTGCTCTTTGTGAGAGGACGATGATGTAAGTGCACTTTTAGCTTTGTCGGTAACACACTTCGTGCTGATAACGGAAGCACCTTTGTTATTATTTACGACGCCATTCTTAGCAGTATTCTTAACGTCTGCAGCGGGTTTAGATGCAGCAGTTACAGGCACAGTGTCATCCTTACATGTGTTGGCAATTTCTATCGAAGCATTAGTATTATTTGTGGATGACGTTGAGTTTTTATGTTCGTTATTACCCGATATGTGATAGTGACGTTTCTTTAGTGGTAATCGCTGTTCGTTGCTGTTGGTTTCTTTATTCTCACCACTATTTGTATTACATTGCTTTTTCTTTTTCCTCCCTTCGTTGTTCTCTAAACCCTTGCGTTTCTTTGATAGCCTCTTAACACAACGAAACATTTCGGGTAAGTTTTCCTTCTGTGACTTGTTCGTCCCGAGATTACAGCATTTCACAAAGTCCAGGATCAGTTTATCTATATCTGTGTCCACCTTTGGTATTGAAGATTGCGCGGAAATAGATTTGAGGATTTTGATTTTGTGTTTTTTATGTTTCTTGTGTTTGTGTTTCGTGTGCATCACCTTCATGTGTTTGAATGTAGTGAGCTTAGACTTGAGAGCATTCAGTTTCGCCTTGTTCTTAATATACGCCATGGACTTTGGATGTCTGACAACATGTAGAACTTTGTGATGATGGTGATGGTGGTTCTTGGCTGAGGGAATGGTTGTCATGGATTTACTGGTATTCTCGTCACTGGCTGTCGATTGCAGTACTGGTTTGGTTGTTACTACTTGTACATACTTGGTGTTAAACTCTAATCGCTTGCTAACTCGCTCACAGATCTCACTTAATAGGGCACCACTGGATTTAATCTTCTTAGGCACAGAATTCACATTTGTATCACTAATATCACTCACATTAAGGTCTGATGACTTACCTAAACTTAAACTAAGAGTATTGGACGTCAACTGAACTATATCGTTATCACTCAGTGATCGGTGTATTTTCTTATTTTTCTTAGTGTCAATTTTATGCACGCCTTTTGTTGCATTTCTACCACTGGCATTTTGTACTTTCTTTGAACATTCGGTCTGTTTTCCGGCAACTTTAGCGCTCGTTGCAAGCTTCTCCGCATTGTTTTTGTACCTGTTCATTGGTGTCACATTCTCTGTTTCCAGATCTTCGTTGATTCGTTCGGTGCCATTCGAGTTAACTGTATCACTGGATGTTAGCGGGTGCCGATGTTTAGGTGGCCGGCCTGGTTTCCGAACTCCGGACTTTGTAGCAGGTCTACCAACCTTCCGTCGTGGTGGATACAGTACTCTGTCTGCATTGGCATATAGAACCCTGTCTAGATTATTACAAGTGACTGATATTTTCTGTTTTTGTACTACTTTTGAAGCGAATACTTCGTTCTTGTTTGATTTACTACACGACTTGTTGCCATTCAACTTGGAACCGTTTTCAGTATGTGATCTATGCACCTTATTCTTTAACTTGCCATTTATCGAGCTTCTAGATCTGCCGCAATCTTGTTGGTCACTCTTTGTTTTCACATTGGGTGACGGACTGGGTTCGGGACTTGATAAATGATCGGGACTATTCTGTATACCTGAATCTGGCGATACATTCGGTTCGCCGCAGTATTCTCCGTTCAGTAGGTTACTGTTGCAGATTGGCTGTGTGTTGTCTGCACCCACCAGTACGGTAGAGTCGGAAGATTTCTTTGACACGTTCTTCCTCGGACGTCCACGTTTCCGTTTCACAGTTTCATGCTTGGTGGAATCGTTTGCGGCCTGTGAATCTGCTTGTGAATTAGCATTGGTGGACGACTGACGGTCCTGATTGTCTGTAGAGCATAATGCCGAACTACTACTGCCACCGGTACCGGTGAGCGGTGTATTGTTCAACAATTGTGTTTGTTGCACAAACTGTTGCAGAAGTGTGCTCGCATAGATAGCGGGCTGCGAGTCTGTTTCACTGGAACTCTCCGTTACTCGTTGAATAGCCGCATTTACAAGTTGTGTTGGCAGTTCCATATCGGAGCCAGAACCATCACCGACATCCGGGTCCGGTTTTTCAGTTCGCGCCTCGCATTCAAATCCACCGAATGCGTCGCAATCTTGTTGGTCAGGAAGGATTGCAGCCAAATCCTCTTGTCGTATCTCCTGTAGACTGTACGAGGCTTCATGCAGCATGGCACTATTCGTATCCGAATCGGAACCTTCACCATCCGAACTCGTGGCATTCGGTGACGACATTCGCGCCAATGGCAACGATGCCATCTGCAATAAATACGAAAATATCCATGAGTATCGTATAACAACGTTTATACTAAAATTCACTATATGAAACACATTATCTATATTTGTATATGATAGACAGACATCTCACGAACTATTTGAGTGTTTTCTACAAAAATATATCGTCATGGCTTTACCGCACACATGATTTGAATAAAACTCGATGCGTTGGCTGTTTCAACGACCGCAAAACTGACTTCAGTGAGACACATGTGTTCGGAATTGAGCGGGAACTTACGTAGATTCTGATAATAGACCTAATGTTACTTTATAGTAAGAGTTATTCGTGGGGTTACCTAAAACAGTGTATCTGATAGGGTGGCCAGGCCAGGTGTAGCGTCGCGGGCCGTTTAATGAGAATGCAAGGTGTAAGTATTGCTGTAACGTTACATTCAAACAGTACAAGCATCTTGACTACAACTAAACAAAGTTTGGCCACTAAATAACAGAAAAAAAAAATATTGCCAGGAAAATCACGCAAGAAATAATATATATTTACAAATAAATTGGTTGGCCTGTCAAATAAAATAATGAAATACATTTGCCCATTGCGTTTTTGTGTGGCAATAAAAAAAATATGAAAAACAAAAAATACGTTTTCGGAAAGTCAAACCAGATTTTTGAGGACAATCACGTTACAATTATACAACATCACCACGTACATGGGATATATACATGTACACAAACATTCACATATACAGTCTCACGAGTGTCGGTGCCCGTTCCAAGGCCACTCTTGGTAGAGTCCGGTTTGATCGGCGATCGCACGCTCAATACGGAATTAATCATTTACATTGCATTGGAACGAAACTAGAGGCTTGATGAACAGACATAGCATATATCATATACGTTATGTATATATGTATGGCCACGTAACATGGGAAATATGAGAAGCAAAAAATAACAACTTCGGAGTTATACAAAAAATCCGACATGTATAAAAAAAATACTAGCAAAAAATAACAAATAAGTACATTGTTCTCTGTAGCATATCTGGTTAGTTAATGACATGGGTACATTGGCATTTTGAAATGGTCGTTGTTCCCAGAAACGAATTGATTTAATTTCAATGTCTTAATGATCACTAGGCACTAGTATCTATCCATATTTAGATTTAGAGGAGATTATTCTAGAGCAATATTAATCAAATGAAGGAATTAGTTTTGCCGAAAAGAATAATAACAAATTTTTATTATATTAGATATGATCGATTTCAACACATAAAATAATAGTTCTTTTGGAGGAAGTTGAGATTAACATTTCTTGCACATACATGACGCTGTCCTTGAATTAAATTTTAGGAATTTTTACTGGCTAACACCTTCAGAGATAAAATTTAAACGGTCAACATTCCTTGATCCGATGCGATAACTTGATTCGATTACACCATACTCGCTTTCCGGTGTGTTAGATCATCCAGATATATAATATGTGTGTATGTGTAGCTAATAATATATTAATTACACGGCAGATTATTTTTGGAGCAATGTTAACAGGACACACCAGCTGGTTGCAGTTGACAATTTTACAAGTTTAATTATACAGCAGCCGTAACTCCGACTCAGGCTTTGTGCGACGTTGTTGGCATGAGAAAAATGTAAAATTCCATCCAAGTAGTTTATAATTGACAATTGGTTAGTATATTAGTTGCGTATGTTGTAAGGAATGCCAGTACAGGCACATATAGTCTATCCATAGATATAAGAACTTGACTAAACGCAGCATGCTATTAACAGAGGATTATCCCAAATTATACGACATAGTAAAAGAATAAAAAGCAGAGATGTATTCAGAAATTTATAAATACATTGTATTTAATACTGTATTTATAGTAATCAAAGGTACCGAAATATTACCTGAATCGATTGTTGTTATAACGGTAAATATTAATATCATAAGTAAAACAAATATATCTGTTGTCTTTCCCGCTAAGAGCATTACAAATGTACCTGAATACCGCCACTACTAGTAGTTTATGGCCTCTCCTGCTGTGAAGGGTACCACCCTACCTATTAAGGAATCATGTCAAGTTCTTATATCTATGGACAGAGTATACACAAACACCAGGTAAAACTACCGTGATCTCTTATACGCTCTCCATTGAACAGTGTCCGTAGCGTACTCTCCAGTAAATCATGCAATCTATACTTTAATATAAATAATATTACTCTCAACGCAGATATTAATATAATTATTTATTCGCCAAATTATGTACGCATTTCATTATATTTGGAATGAGTCAATGTTGGTAACGCATGTGTATATAGTTGCAATGCGGTTTTACATAATCAATTCTATAAACCGTATTTGTACAAGTGTATGTTAAAAATCCACAATAAGCACGCGTAACGTCAAACAGTAAAAACTTTCACAAATTATATAAACCAACACTCGTGTAAACGGACTAATTAAAATTGGCTACGCGCCATATTTGCCATATTATAGCACGATATTCAACAAGATAATCTGATGTAAATTAATTTCATCACCTAAAAATGTATCGGTTGTGGATTTTTTGACAAAATGGTCGGAAATTTATTACAAATACGATACCTGTTAATTAATGGTCATTTATATTGTACTATAAAATATTAGTTGTAAATTATTTAATTACTTTATATAGCGGTATAAATTCTAATTAAAGGATAATAAAATACGCAATATAAATTAGTAAATAAATTGTAAAATAGCCTGTCTGTGTGTGGAATGAGTGTTTGTATGCATGCATGAATGCAACGTAACTATACATAAATGTACGTACGTGAATATCGCGTAAGAATCTCAAGTATGTGCGAATGTGAAAGGCTGTAGAAAGAGAAAGAACAGAAAATACACACACACTGAGGATGGCTCCATAAAACATTGGTTAGTTTTGCTGGCTTTTTGTCGGGACGCGTTTCAGCTTGCACGTGCTCTTCAAACCGCAACGTTGTTGCGCATAATGAAACGACGATTAACGTTGAATTATGAACGAGTGAACCGAGCAAAGTATTATACGGCACCACGTCCATATGTATATTATTTATATATTGTATATATATATATATATATATATATATATATATATATATATATATATATATATATATATATAATGTCATACCTACATATATATATATATATATATATATATATATATATATATATATATATATATATATATATATATATAATGTCATACCTACATATGTATATATAGAGAAAGTGCAATAATATCTGCATTGTATAACATAAGAGTGACTTGGTTTCTTATATGCATGCTAGTACGATGCTTGCTTGCACTTAAAGCACTGAAGGAATGTCGAATTTTAAAAATCTCGCACAATGCGTTGGTGTTTACATGTGTCAGAATGAGAACAACTTTTTATCTTTTAACAACAGAACCGTTTTGCACATACGTTGTCATGTTTATTACGTTCTGGTTTTCGTGCGGCATCTTTCAAAACATCTCATTTTTTTTTCTTTCGTTGCGTATTTTTAATCAATTGCCTTGTCATTTATTATCATTTAAAGCTATCGTGTGATTTCTTCCACTGTAATTTTTTCCTTGAAATTTATTATCTTCTAACGAAGGTAATTATCTCTACTATTTTTTTATTTACTTTTTAATACTTTTAATTTATAAATAGGCGTTTTGATTCAATGATTTATATTCAGATAGTAGAACATTATTTGCCAATGGAGATCGATTGTAATATTGTTCAAACACTATATATTCAATAAACCTGATAGGATAACCATATAAGACATGATATGGTATTTGATAAGTTTATATGACACTGATTTAAACAGTATACCATGAATTAGCTACATGTGTGCAGCCTGGCCCTATTAGAGGGAGGTCGGAGGGTTAAATAATTCTCGATAAATGGCCCCCCCCCCCAATAATGATTATGCGAACACGGGAGTCGAATAATTAACTTAAAAAAAAAACTGACCCGGGCCCCATCTCACCCCTCAAAGGCCCCGTGTGCAGCATCTGACGACATATACGCAATAACACGCTTCACAGAGCTGTACGAGTAAAAACAAAACAATGAACAAATAAACTATTGATTTGTCAGGACCATTGTGATACGACACCTGCGATTTCCATTGCGTCCGCGATGCAGTATTATTCACGAATTGCATATGCAAATATATCCAGTACCGAATTGCCTTAATCTACATGTCGATACGGTCTTCATAACTTTTGTATATACAAAGGCATTGTGTTAAATAATATTAATTTCATATTTAACATTAAATAATATACATTAATGCCAATATAGATTTTGTAAAACTGAATTTTTCCATTGCTGAACAAATACTCAATGATTCATTACAAATGCAAAAACTAATGTTCGATAATTATACACGGAATTTGGTTAATCGTTTCTTTAATTGGTTATTCGCAGAATCGATTTTAATAATACCGTCACTATCGATAGCATTCGATTACCTTGTACTTGTAAGAGCTATTTCGCTACTTGTAAGTTTGCATAACTACGTATGAATCTGACAGGCAGTAAAATTACTTGAACATACATGAAACTACAAGTGGCTTAAAATAAAGTATTCATTATAAAAACAAATGATATGTTTAAATGTTGAAATACAGCACTTCAACATTCATGGTATTTTAAAACAAATAACTTACATTGAAACTGACATTCAACATGAATGAATAATTCTATATATTATATATTTAATACCTGGACTACTTTAACAGAAAATAAGACAAGTAGATACAATATAAATTGTGTATGTGGTTTTTCTATTATACTTTCTAATCAATCAATGTTACAATGCCTGTGATGTAGGAATTGCAGAAATTCAAACTTTTTATTCCAACAGCTTTTTGCATATTGAAATGATTCTATTTATATTATTCTTTCGGAAGAATATAGCTGGTATGATTAACTGGTATTGAAAACCAGACATGGATATTCATAGCAATTTAGAATGAGTAACGTTTTACAATTAAGGCTGATAGCTGTAGCAGCAAAAAACCTTAATCAACGCATTCTGTATTGAGAAAATCGAGTGCAAAAACAAATGATGCAAATGCCATCAACACCAGAGCCAGAGGGACAACTAATAAATGGAAAACAAAAGCTCGCCTCGGTGAAATGAAAACCGCAATGTCTGCTTGAAGGGTTGGTGGCCGAGCAAAGGGAATGACCTCATCAACTACCCTTGTGTTTACATGGCGCTACTGCCTGCTGGGGCGAGGGTGCGATAGTCGACGGGGTAGCTAGCATTACGCACGTCATTCTAAAGTTCTGACCGTATCTGAGGCGAATAAAAAAAAAACGCCTTCTTATCGAGATGGAGCCACGTCCGTTCTTGTACACTGGCGACTGTTGTCCACTATTTATTTTTTATCGTAGCAAGAGAATTATACGCGAATAATAAGGACATTTGTCATTTTAATAGTTACATGACACTGGAAGATGTTAACGTCGTCTGATATTTAAAACAATATGATCGATGCATGCGAAAAGTTGTACTTCTCTATTTTGTTTAGTTGTGAGAACTAACGATCGACCATATGGATTTGAAATCCTCTACAGATCCACGCATTCTGCAGTATAATTTCAATAATCTGATTGAGACAGAAGACATTTAGAGAAATACAAATCAATATATAATTTTTATTTTAACCAATAAAAACTTGACAACTGTACTGAAGGATTCTGCTTTGCAGACAGGCCATTCATACGCAAATCACATGTTTGTATTTAGATTTATTCCAAGCAAAACGTGGATCGTTCGTAAGCAAATTTCTTTAAAACTTTTGTTCATCTGTCAGCAGATTTTTTGCAAACCTGTCATCTTCTCAACTTTGACATCGTTTAAACTGAATGTTTGAAAACTAGTGATGTGACGACGAAGTTTTTTTGAAATTTGTTTTTGTGTATGTGCAATTTGCAGTTGGAAACTTCACATCATTGATCGTTAAACGACAAGTTTAGTGAATTGACGAATACACAATTATAGTTCCTACATCTAGTTTTCTTTGCCAAATATAAAATCTCCAATAAACAAGTTTCAGAAGAAAAGAATTACCTATGTGAGAAATGTTGTATAAAGATAAATGTTTGGCAATAATTTCATAATGTTTCAAATATCACATATATGTGCAAAAAAAAATCTTCCTCATCAAAGAAATACAAGAGATTCAGTGAAGATTTTAGTATAAATAAAATTCTCTTCTTTCACAATTATCCTAATTACAGATCCATAATCTGATTACCCTTGCGAAACACATGGTATTGTATCTGTATTTAAAGAAACTATTTCAAACGTATCACATCTGTTGCTTATTTACGAATCAATTCAACAGGAAAACAATTATAATAAAAAAAAGCGTCGCTTATCTGAAATCTGTTGTTGGCTACAATTAAAAGCATTTAAGCCGTCCTCATTATTTAACCACTACATCCACACTCACACACATGGTATGTTTGAGACGAGCGACATTTGTAAAACATCTAAACAGCGAACGTTCCAAGAGATACGGATCGCCCGGATGATTTGTAGAGTCCGCCTTGTAAACGTGCGAATTGGCATGCTCACCACGGTCCATCGCGCATTCCGCTCTTGCTCTCTGTCTTGTGAGATATTCCTCACACAAATTCTACCATCTCGTATCCATCTCGAATAACTTGTATAACATTTTACTTGTCTCTTCTAACCGACCACATTTATATGGAATCCTGTACAATATAGATAAAAATATATCACAATACTTGAAACGATGATACAATGAAAAGTTTTCTATGAAAACAGTAATGCGGTAAAACAGAAAACTACAAATGAGCTGACCAAATTTGTAACACAAAATATATAGACTCGACTGTGAACACAATACGAATTCCATGAATTCATAAATATCTCGGAACGTGTAACCTGTCTGTTTTACACTAACAAAGTACAACAAAAAAAAATATCGCATTTAAAATGTTTTATCGTGACAGTATCGTGTATCAGTACAGTGCGCTATTTATGTACGTGCATATTTGCATATTATCTTTTACGTTTTTAACACGCATAACAAATAGCTCGTAGCTCTATAATATTCATGTTATATTAATTTATATACTACATATTCATATTCTGTATAATTCGATAAAACCGAACACTTTGATAAATGAATGTTGGCACATTGTAATTTTCCTATAGACTTTTTGCACATTCATTTGCACAGGAATAAATAAAATAAATTTCGGTGATGTTAACATTCATTTGATGTTTTTCGGATAACCAACGTTTTTTAAAAACTAATTATGCTTGATTATAATGAGGGTGGAATTATTCTCGTCATGTAAATGTAAACGACTGTTGATTATGCAAGCTCCACTTCCGATAGTACTGTATTACATAAAAATAGGGCGGAGGGTTGGTTGAATTATATTTTATGGTAAAGTTTCGTCTTATCTACACCGTTTGACCCCTGACCTGCGTCGACTGAACATTGCGTGACATAGGGCAGGTGGCGTTGTTATTCTGTGTGTACGAACTCCTACTCCAGCATGGGGCCCGGAGTCGACCAGTTTCCGTGCACAAGCGGAACCGGAAACTCCGTCACTGAGCTTTACGTTCATAAGCTCCTTTGATTTCGCCAGCTAACGGTATCGGCTTTGTGGTGGTGGCGTCTGTGACTGTTTCACTCTGGGGGTGCACCATATGTAGCATGCGATCAAAGCCACAATAAAGGGCGTGTTTGTTGGTTAGCATTGTACATGCGTGTTACTAGTACAGAACTATGAAATGCTTTTTTATTAACGTTACATACGTACATTTACAAGGAATTGGTTTTATAATAATCAAATCTACCGTGATCATTAAAGTGAGCTTTACAATCCTGTAGCAGTTATAACAGAATCGCGCGAAAATAAATAAACAACTGGCCGGTATATGTTGGCATTTGTAATTGTATGAATATTGAAGTTAAGTACTGAAATGAGTGTTAAATTTATCGACAGGCGAGTCGCGAGGCGCGATAATAACTATAAAAGCCAATTGCACTCGGTAAATAATTGGACAGGTAACGTACTGTTTATAGTATGGCGTAGTGCAGCTCTGGTTGCGCTATGAAACGAGTTCGCGCACATTTAAATTTTACATATCTGTCCCCGCAGATCATGGGCGTGCAATCATTCTGTTTTATGGAAGACGACAGATATTTTATTCGATAGTAACTTAGCAGTTATTGCTCCGAATCACACTGGCAGAGAGTTTCCGTGTACAGAATATGGTTATTCCAAGTCGGGCGTGTAGTAGCATTTAATGCATTAATATTTAACTGGATTAAACGTGTTACTGGTAACAGTGACATAACAAATTGTATAGACCACGGGAAGCACACTCAGATATACTAAACGTCTATTTATCCTGATCAAACATTGCAACATTCACTTGAATTTATTATTTTCAAATGACATCGGAATTCAAACCCGCATCACTTGCCATAAACTCATGTAAACTATTTTTAATCGCACATCTGAGCATTTATGTAGGTGTAAAATACAATTCCATCCACATTCTCGCTCGTTTTCTTTGATATATGCCATCATTCACGTACTATTACGATTCGTTTCTGCATCTGTAAAACACTGTTATCGATTTTCAATTACCATGCAATCCTACAACAAGTAATAAATACGAATGCTTTCATATTTCATAGCTGAAAACAATGGACACATTATTCTTTATTACGAATCATAAATCAAATGGAATTAAATGATATTTTACATTGATTGTGTATGTGTGTTTTTATATGAAATGTGGAAATGACACAACCGCGAATAATATTGTAGCAAAAAAAAAAAACATACTTTAGTTCCATAGATGGGCAAGCCATTTAATATTAAATAAAAGCACAGGTCAAGGGTGGCTTACACAGAACATCAAGTCAATTTCTCGCCGGCAAAATAATAATAAAAAACAGATTCAACAGCAAAGATAAACGAGAGTATATATAGTAATATTATTTCTCCGCGCGGCAATAAAATTCAGTGGTATCTAGATTTGCGAATGAAATATAACGCCCACGATGTTGGCGGTACAGCAAGTTCAAAACCATTTACTCAAGGTTGAAATCAACAACTGTGGCCACAGTGCGAGGGAAAAAAACAAGCAAGCAAGCATCTAGCAATTAAGTGTGGCTGGTAATTATTGCGTTAACAAGATTCAGAATTACCACCGAGCAGCATTAAACAAAGTCGTTAATTCAATATATATGTTCACGCATGCATAATATACACTTATACGGTGTGTAGCATACGTGTAAATTCTCAACAATGCTCTGCAATAGAATCCATTCTATTGCGAACATCAAGTATTGAAATAAGGAGTATTATTCCAACAAATAAACCAAGGAATCAAAGGATAGATATTACTGGCGATGGTTTAATTATACTATAGTCGAGTAGTTTTTCAGATAAAATATGCGAATATTAATCTGGGAGTATATTAAAACCGCGAGTGTCGGCAACAAGGTAATTATAGTGACATGTAGTCTGCATGATTTTATAATTACTTATATCTGCATTCCAAGACGGTCTGTTACAAAAAAATAAAAATAAAAATTGGAAAGAAATGCTAACATCAGTTTTATCATGTTAATATGTACGTATATCTGACAGCGGCAATCTTTTTCTCGTTTTCGTCATTTTTGCATAAACGTAATAAGTACGTTTTGCACCGCACTGATTAATCGCATTGCATACAAACTAAAATGGTGTAGGATCTTTATTTTTAATGCACCATTTCCTGCGACTATGCTATGACACACACACACACACAACGTTTACATGTTTATGACGGCTAGCTGGATGGCTGTGTATTTTATTTGTGTCTGCAAGTCATCCGATGCGATGACAGTTCAATGCATTGAAACACTGCAACGAGCAGGCGCGACTTATTATCGTGTAAATAAACTGTCGAGATTTCGAACTCCACGATAGAATTAATTGTTTTGCAATAACTATTAACCCGGTTTTATTGAACTCTGTAAGTGCTAAAATTGATTTGATCTGAAGCAAGTTTGAACACTTGTTGTTCTACAATAAATACACCAAGATGTTTAATACCTTGTACAAAAATTTCAATTCTGTTAGCTCTATTCATTGAACATGTTTCAGAAGAGATACGCAAAACACTGTAGATATGATCGTCCATATATAACATGTATGTAATGCTTATGATGTAATATAATTTATGTGAATAGAAATCTTGTGACAAGTTTCACACGTCTTTATGATTGTTTATTTCAATCAAATACATCGTAAACACATCAGTGATGTAACATTTAGCACTTGTCTGCTATAGTAAAAACACTCTAACCGATTATTTCATACAAGCTAATGGAATAGAAAATCCTGTGATCGCAAAACAGGCACAGAGGGAATGTGTTAATAAATAAATAACTTTAGAGAGCATTTAATAGGTGATATGTGTCCAGTAGCAAACTACATAACGAGCAACTATATAATCCAAGATTAAATGTGCTAATACCATGTTTTAGTGCTCGTTGATCTAAAGCACATTACTGCAGACGCTAAACATTAATGAGCTTAAAATGATATACAATTTGTAACTTCATATAATTACTATTACCGCGGGGAGATAATGCTATTTGTTAATTAAATTCAAAACACCTACACGAGGACACGAGTTCAACCGTCAAGGAAATAATTAGTGTCAAAACTTTAACATTTTGACGATGCGTAAATAAAGAATGTAACACTATCATTAATTAAGCTACACTTTGGACGTTAATTATGCAACTTGCAGCTACACAATATAAACTCTCTTATTACAGTGTAACATTACAGTTTACACGACATTAACACGATATGCTATTTATCAAAGATTGTCAAGGATAATTCATCTTTTTCAGTGAAATCTTGACGTAAGTAATATTGATGACGAGTAATAGTAAATAAAAGTCTTGGTATAAATTACTCTTTGATTATTTTATTAAATCTTTTGCTTTGAAAGTATGAAATAACATTATCTAGCTGAATTTTCGGCTGCGTTTGATGACTGAAGACATACTTAATATGCAATCAAGTATGAAAGTGCTTTTGATAATTAAAAGTAATTACTCATACGTTAATTATTCGTAGTATAGTAATTATAAGTTGCGTAAAGAAATGAAGATACATTATAGAAGGTTTAATGGTTTCAATACGCTATTGGTCAGGGACTTCTTGTACGGTTCA
Organism: Carabus problematicus; assembly: GCA_963422195.1. Taxonomy (NCBI): domain Eukaryota; kingdom Metazoa; phylum Arthropoda; class Insecta; order Coleoptera; family Carabidae; genus Carabus; species Carabus problematicus. Next base: position 8,543,665 of record OY728590.1, read on the forward strand.
ACTGATCTTATCACGGAAGCCCAACGCTAACGTAACAAAAATTAATTAATCAGCTAGTGTGTTACAATTAACACACACAGTGGTGTAGAATATATATGTAGGGTGAGAAACCATATTATTACACGCACGTTGGTGTCGGATTTATGCCAGTTGGAAGGGTCGTTGTATATAAAGTTAGTAACAGACAAGCGTAACATTAGAAGATACATCAAATCGTGATGATACCTACTTTCGTTTCCACGTATACAGAGATTCGATACTTACTAACGGAGAATACTGCCAATTAAACGTTGGATTGTTTAGATAAACTTTCTACAAAATCGTTTCACTCGAGAATCTAATGCAATGTTGGACTTTTCTGTAAATATTCCTGTAAATATTGAAACAGTCACCAGTTAGAGAGAGTAGATTCGTTTCATTTCTAATACGATGGACATTCTAAAATCATTTCTAATGAAAATCAAAGCATGTAGAGGTTCTGTATAGTCTGCAGGTAACCTGACTTGATATATTACGTATGGATTATTTAACCAACAATTATGTTTGTCCGTGTCAAGCCTGTAGATGATTGTACAGACATTTCTGCATCGTCACATATGGCGGGAATATTACGTTGTTTGGCCACATGTAAAGGTACGAAAGTGCTCGATGTGTGTGCGTGGAAAGAGGAGGACAGATACAGTAGTCCGGATCAATTAAGCAACGGTTGGATCGGGCGGTGATCGGAAGATGGCGATTACGAAGCTGGATGAATGCTGCGCAGAGACAACAATGTGACCGGATGACCTTGAGCCTCGCAACGATTACACAGCGAAGAGGTGCGCACCGTGTTAACCATTGCGTGTAACCACTGCGGGTGTCCACATAACCGTTGCATCAGTTCTTCCAGAATAATCCACATCAACTCTATATGAGTCAGTACTAACAAGTACAAACATATCGCGTGATAATGAACGAAAGTTCGTCGGGATCTTAACTAATATTCACGAATTCATAAAACGGACATAGTACGTCTTATTAACAATGTATGGTTTTTCCCTGCACGTGCAAAGATTCTACGTGTATACCATCTTCTATTTTAATCATTCGATCATTACGTATGGAACACTGCACACAACAACAGTGCCAACGAATCATTGTACATGTTCGGATAATCAGTGATGAACATTGCCCAGGCCGGTTGCACATCGGTATGCAGCGCTGTCGTCGGCGACATCTGGAACCTTCTGTACCGGTTCGATCGATGAGCTATGACATTTTCAATGGCACGTTCCTTGACACAAGAAATGTGCATTATGTTCTTAGTACGGAATAGTAGAAACACTTTTAATTAATTTCGTCTGGATATCAAACAATGATGATTAGATTAGAACTTCTCGGCCAGAAAATCTTTAATTAGAACATTCAGCCGTAAGTGCGTACATATGTACTTGGAATGATTCACAATTGTTAGTTTTGTTAAAGTTAGGCTGCCTAGAGTGTTAGGTGATATTTAATGATACGGTTTATTTCTTAACGAGATTGTAATTGCAGCGGATATCGGCGGTACTTTGATGTTGGCTACAGACGAAACGGTTAAAGGTACGTTATTATAAAGTTAGTACTTTATTCAAATCAGGTAATAAAGTCCATCTTATTACATATTCTGCACGGACTTTGATGTTGATTTATTTTGCAAGTGTTATCTTGGCGTAGCCAACTTGCAATTAACATTACCAATGTGTTTCTTTTAAAAACACTGCAATTTATAGCAAGCCGGCCAGTGTTTTAATGCACCACCGCGTGTAATTAGATTAAAATTACCTGCTGCAATCATCAATTACACTAGTTTACTATTGATTTATTACATTTGCAGCGTCCATAGTTCTGTCTAGTCAAATAACTAACTACCGACTTTCTGAACTGTCACTAACGCAATATGTAATAGCATTGTAAGTGTAATTAATAAACGTCCATATGACAACTGTATCAATATGATTATTTACTTAATTCTAGAATTTCTACATTCAGGTGAAAATAACCAGTGCAACGACCTAAATGTTCTAGATGAAATGATGCAATGTTCAGCCGTACGAACATAAATTGGAGGAATGAATATTTTAACAGTAAAGTACCTAGTTCAGTGAAACCCGCCCAGTTGCACACGATAATATTAAATTGGAAATTCATTTTCATATAATCTTTTAGATCAGAGAGAACATAATAAAACCTGTCACTATTACATGGGTATAAATAATACTTACGAGAAACATTACCAACGTTCACATACACAAACTCCAAGTCACATTCAGTCCAGTGTTTCCCAACACAACCAATAAACATCACCGCATTTACATACCGGTAATATAATGTACTGATGAATTAATTCTATCTATCTGCATGGTGTTATATATGCCCTTACCGTTACCAGCTCTAATAACGGAATCTTCATATCTCAAACATCAGTCGATCCAATCAAAACAATTATTACCTGAAACAGAAAGAGAAAAGTGTCATTAGCTCAAGTGTTTACATATTTGACAGTTACGGCATCAAACACAGCAATTATAAAACGAGGAAATTCAATTACAATCCAATGTCATACGAAAAATAATCGCACAATGCAAGAAGAACAGTTATTCATAAGAACATTGTTTCACCAGGAAGTCATTAGAAGATGTATGTATATAAATCAAATGTTTATTGCGATTCTGAAAACATAATATACAATTGGTAATTATCAAATAAGCGATGTGGAATAATGTGTTGTTTACCGTAATGCATAAGGTCACGATGGTGTAACATTTTGGAAACTACTGAATGGAACAACAACAACATATTGGTATCGTGACAAAAGCTTGTTGTTTGGAATGTAACAGCAGTAGAAGCGATGTGATGGTGAAACAGCAGCCAGCATATATCATAGTAAGAACAAGAGTTGAAGAAATAAGGAGTGGGTACAATCATTTCACAAGTCAATGTTCATTTAACACAACATGCGTACGCTGGATTCGTCTATTTCCAACTAGAACTGTGAACGATCCGCGCTTGAAATCAATCCGCGTTCATTAATCTCCGTTCGTCGGATCAAGGTCGACAACAAATTGAATGTCAAGTATTTCTCAAACTGCGCGATCGGCGTCAAATCCGGCCGCTCTTTTCGTTTTGTTTTCAACTCCGATGAGTAAACAACACTCTGTAAGAGTGCTAATTTAATTAGCCAGCCACACCATATAACTGGCGCGCCCGACATCGGGTATTTTAAACATTGAATATGCCGACTTTGATTTCCAACTGCATGTACGACTAGTCTTTTGCGAGGCTGCCAGAAAGCTTTTAACTATATGCAAAATGCGTGACAGACTTACGGACATAATTCTAAATATATATCAAAAGGCCGGACAAATTATAGCTTGAACGATAGATGGACATCGTATATAATCTTCAAACAGCCTAGAATTTATTTCTCTTACAGCATTTATGAAATGTGAGCAGCAATTCACAGGATTCCTTGACAGCCATTCAATATTAAAGTAAAGAGATGACAGTTAGTTCTAGGAAACATATAATTCACTTACAAAATATTTAAACCTATAACTATAACGGCACGCATCGTACAGCTAATACAAAATGATACTAATGAAGAACAAGAATTTGTATCAATGGTTTTTGCTTTCAGTGACTTTGAACAAGTCTCCATTTCAGTTGCGTGATTAATATCTACGCTGGTTAAACAAGATGGTGGTCTGCAGATATTCAGAACAAAACATGAATGGTTTTTGTTGAAACAACATGTAATGTATGGTTAAAAAGTGGTACAAAGTAATGAAGACAAATTGCCATGCGGGGATTTGACAAATAACGCAAGCGAGTATTTTCACACAATATTATGACAACGGTAAGGTGTGTAAGATTATTACAGCGAATTGTAAACGCGTATTAAATTGCATAATGTAAACAAATGAAATAGCACTAAAATGCCAGCATGCCAATGTGAAATGTCATACCATTTACGTGATACACAATTTTTATTTTCTCACAATCAACAACAGCGAACGAATGAAAGAAATAAAAATTGTAAATATACAATGTGAAAATACGTAGATATTTCATGGTGCAGTCGATATTCAATCAGAATACACCTACATTCTAATGCAAGAGATACTCTGAAATATATCTACGAGAAAATAGAAATGCATTTCATTCGATGAAAAACAATAATTCAGTTCGAATATTGCATTAACGTATACATATAAATAGAAACCTATATTCAACTCAATCTAAATTATACTAACGCGCAATATAGTATCATTAGCACATTGATTAGCATTGGTAATTAATATAACTCAAGTGTGAAACAAGCAGTGCATTTGATTTCGGCTCCGCAGATTAGGTTTCAATGTTCATGACACGATCGAAATGTACGTTCAAATTAAATCGCCATTTGTGAACGACTATTACACGGTCATAAAATTCTGGCCTTATCCAATACACCGCGATCAGTTCACATCACGTTAATGTGTTCCAAACTAGCTAATAAAATAGCATATACGTGCGTCTATAAGTTTCCATTCGTATTACCAGCGTACGTAGAACTGCCATAAAGCCTTCTATATTACACAATTATGCTTCACTCATTACGCTAACGTACATACAGGTGAATTAGAACTGTAATTAATGTACATTAAGTTCCATATTTTTACTAGTTATTTATGTTCATATCTACTCAAACTACTACAGTCACATACAAGAGTTCGTCGTCACGTGTTAAGGCTGTTTTTGTGATTGTGTGTACCTTCTGAGTTATGCGACGAATGAAATAAAATCAACTGTGGAATTTATACTAATAGAATTAGCATGCGCGGTAAGATTTTTTTTTGCTTTCACACATTTAAAAGAATGCAAGATATCCGGATATACAGAGTTAATTAGAATTCAACAATTATGCACAACACTATATGACATAAATATACATAAGTAAAATGTTAATAAAACACCCACTAGACATATATCATTACACAGATAATAATTATCCATTCAAAGTAAATAGTCATAATCGCGGAATATTCAAATTGGAATAAATTGATAATATATTTTCTACAACGTTGTAAATGAATATGTCACGATAATATGACAGTTCATTATTATCTTCTACAGTAATCGCACACAGTCCAAGTATTTTACAGAAGCCATCGGAGTAGCTTATAAGTTTTTGTACAAATAAATTGAGCAAATTATTTGATATAATGACACCATTCGGTGAAATAAAAGTTGTTAAAATATACGACCATCTATAGGCCATTGGCTTGTATTTAGTGAAGTATTTCTTGACATAAGTTTTATAATGTGATGACATGTACATTTTTATGTAGAACTATAAACAATAAATTCACATAACGAGAGTCAGTTTCACAGGGACGGTAACATCTAGGACAAAAACAGACGACTCAACACACACACAGACAGGTGAAACAAGAAACGAATACACAACGAACAAACAGAAGAAAATGGAGTGTAGTTTATAAAACAATTCGTAACGACATGACAAGGTTGCAATGTGAGTCTGTAATGGGCACGGTCCGGTGATATATTTGGGGAGATTTGATTTTTTTTCGAGTTACAAACGGCCGCACGTAAAGTTTAATGACGGCAATTAGTAAAGTATCCTGTGATTGGTTATCTTGGCAGAGCGAGTGAACGCGTGAGTCGTGGTTGGAGAACCTTGAGACGAAACCGATTCATTCCAGAAGTTTCGTGAAACAGTTTATCATGTGCCGTATCGATACGACGTATATACTGCATATGCACCATGGTTTTGCATATTGCAGCGAGAAGGTTCTTATTAACTGTCTCTCCCAAGCTGCACAGGAAAGTTGTTGGCGAAACCCTGTATTCTCTCAAAACAACAGCGGACAAAAAAAATCTTCCTTTCTGCATCGCGTGCTACAACCAACAGAATTTAGCGTTTATAAAGTTATGGAATTTTCTCTTATATTTATCATAGTGAATATTCATTTTTACTGAGAATAGTTATCTTCCTTCGTCTGGATAGATTTATAATGTTGGTAGTTAAATTAAACCGAAAAATTGACGAGAATGCGAATGTGGAAGTGATGCATAATGAAGGAATGACAAATATGTAACTTGTACATTTATTCCAGGAATTCCTGGTTCGGAATTTCTATCTTTAACGGCTAATAAAATGTTGTCGCATTGGGTAAAGTGCAAATCGGGTCATTTTATTCTAGGAATCACGTTCATACTTGTATCTACTCTAAAATTTAGAGTATTCATTTGCATTCATTTAAAATGAATGCAGAAATTGATAGTTGTTTACGGAATGATATTTCTTGTAGGTGGAATTTATCTATTAGAGTCTTTGGTATTTCTAATCATGTTTGTAATAGTTATAGCTCAATTTAGCTAAGTACTGTTATTATAGATGCGTGTGGGTCTTTTGGGAGCCGCGAGCAACTAAATCTTTCGCTGCGATGCTTCTCACGTTACCACATACTCATTATGTCCTTAGGATCTATACAGAAACTGTACCGATGTCTGAATTCTGTGGTCAACAGATTATCATGCTGATTCACAGATGCGACGTTACAATATGCTTGTGTGTATTGCGCAGTACATGTAGATACTGACACATTTTACTGCGGTTAATCCATTACAACTTCATCCACCACTTAGCTGGATATCGAGCATGAAGTGCATAGTGTGCTTCACTATTGTGGTGTAGAATTAGTTGAGTACTATCCTATATGCTATTGGATATGTAGAGTTAATGTCCATCGAATGCTATGGGAAGTATCTGCTGGTTTCATGAAATACAAGAGTAAATAGATCAACTGTTGCAATGTGGAAATATACGTGTGGTAGAATACCTCTGGCAAACTAGACGAGAACTAGAATGTGCTCGTGCACAAACACTTCAACCACAGAATATTCCACTTGCATAATTGTATAAACGGACAGATTGCACATTATGTATTAGTATTCTACATATGAACGCTGCAATACGAAATTTAGACCAGTCTTTGCTTTATTAAAGACTAAATATGATCTGTGACCAGGTCAATCATATTCAACAAATATTCCCATCAGTCTGCGATACCACTGGGGTATTGCGCGAAGAAAACAACTACAGAGTAATAAATTGGTTTTCAAGGCGCCAATCATTCCTCTGAATGGACCGTGGATAATTCCGGCGAATCTATAAACAGGACGCTTTGAATTTGCCATTTAATGAATGCCAGCAGAACCGTGAAATAACCTGGATAACATCAAAGACTTACCGTCTATATAACTGTAGCATTCAATTACATTTTCGTTAATTCATTTATGACACTGCTGTGTATCCGTCTATCAGGCACAACATACAAGTATATTGGAATACAGATTTTTGCGCAGTAAATCTGCATATACAAATGACCTAAATTATCCAGCATGCGATGCACGAGTTCCATACAAAGACTGCAATTGTGTTTGTCCTCATGATTCAAGGACGCCGCCAACGAAACTTAACCTTGCTCCATTTCTGGAATTACTGGAAAGATGCGGCGCAAAATGTTTGCTCGCAAAAAGATGATCTTCAATGAAGATTATTTACCTAACATTATTATTTGTAGTGGATCCGTATTACATATTTTCAAATATTAACGATTTGTATCAACTTTACGTAAGTTGTCACTCAAACATTTCGACGTTTCTCAGGAAAGTATACATATTCATTACACGGTGGAAACAAATAAAGCCACTAGAAAATTTACAAGTATAATCTGACGTTATGTTAATGTCTCGGTGTGACAGATATATTTATAGAATCTGAAAGCGATATATCGGAATTCTAAACCCTTTTTTATTCGTAAACAGTGTTTATTTCAGAAGCGAAGAAACAGGATTCGCATTTGCATTTATTAATTATCCTTGACGGGCTGACTACACGACGACGCTTGTACGATTAAAAAGTAAATGTGAATATCGGTTGTGCATGCCTTATTGAATTTTATTGCATGTAAAATGTCCGACGATAAAAACAGTGAGTAAATACCACAAGCATTTTATTAGTTTGTCCTTGTCGAATCTCTCATGTCTACTGTATGCTCGACAAACAGTAAACACGGAAACAAATTACAATATTCACACTTATACGAACTGAGAACAACTGTCATTTCTACAGTGCACTGTAATTACTCTTACATATCATTTGTCATTCGTGCAAACGTCATTATTAACTATTACTTCATCATATAGTTTCAGAATGTTCCCTGCACACAAGAACCATATAGTATATTTTGGTACGTTCTCTTATAATAAGAGACAGTCGATTTGAAAGTAAATATTGGCGCACTTTCATCAATTATGGTTCTATATTTGGTAGCAGGAATATATTTCGACAAATAAATCATTCGACGGTGGAGTTCAGTAACACTAGCAACCTAGCTGAGAATGGTTGTTGGTGGAGTATCAGCTCGTTTGGAGCACATTGTGTAAATATAATGTAGCAATTTGCAGACTTTCCTTAAAAGTCTGTCACGACTGTAACAGTGTTAGGAACGCACAATCTCGCGCTGACGACCTTTCAAATGCGTTACACATCGCTAATTAAGCGATAATTCTCCCACGCAACGTGATTACATCAGCCGATGTCAAACATGGAATGATTCATTCTGAAAATAACAATATCCGGAAGAATAGCATGTATGGAATTCGTCAAATCATGATTATTTGAACAGTGGACAAGGTAGCAAGTCAAAATAAACAAGAAATCTCGCGATATTTACGCTGTTGACAAGTGACATCCTTTCAAGATATTCTAAAACTGTACACATTAAATATTAGTACTGACTTGCCAATAATTTTTAAATATCGTATAAGATGTACGTATATTTGTTGATGAATTTATGATATATTGTTCGGAGACGTAGAAGGATTGTTGAAGACTACTGAAAATACTCGGATGAAGATGGATATTTTCTGACTGGCTGAGGTGTAAAGTAATTCGCAGAAATATACACAGAGTGGAATATGTGATGGAGAATAATGTTACTACAGTGAAGTGTGTGGGTTTCCATTAGTGTCATTCTATGCAATTGGCTTGGATGGTTTCTCTTGCAATTTGCTTGATTACAGATTAACGCGCACCCAGGAATCCATGTGCAATGTGTGGCAGTTTATCCGTGAGTTAAACGTCTCTAAATACTTGGATTATCCAAGTTGTTTCGCGTGATATTCGTACGGTATTCCCTCGTCTATCAAATGGCAATATGTAGGCTTGCACCGAGTGCAATGGACTTTTTGCGCAAATAGAATTCAATACTGCAATTATGTAGTCGCCCAGAATTTGCAATGCAAAACAGCCTCGCAAACTGTAAATTACAGAAACACTGTATGTGGATTTTGTTGTCATTTTCAGTGACGCAGTTGCGAATATTTTTATCCGGAATATAGAGAAATGGGCACGCGTATCAGATCTTGAATAACACGACGTAAATGTGAACGAAGATGTACAGATCAGCACGGATGGATGTGTATGGGAACATTAGTGCATTTCTGGTGTAATAAAGCACGCGTGAATTTCGTCCGTATATCAATTAGTGTCGGGAACGAAGCAGACAGACGATGACTTCCTTCATTACACGTGTTATCTAGTCGCATCTCCGAGGTTACTCGTCCGGCACGTTCTCCAGCAAACATTTACACCAGCTACACCGTCTACAACGTGTGGAAATATTTCAACTTCGTATCCTCCGAATGTAAGATCGCAGTTAAGAAAATTCCAGTCATCTTTAAATGTAACATTGCATCTACAGACACACAGTAAAACCTGGTACAGTCATGTTTTATGAAATGAATAAATTGGAGTGCATATTAAGTGCGGTTCATGTAATAGCTAATTACTGTCAACTGTTCATCTTTTTGCACAGACTTGTACAAGACCCAATCAGGCGTGAGTAACGTGCAATATATAGTTTTTTCTTCTTCCTTTTGGTTTCTTAAGAAATCTGCTTCAAGTCTGACTGGATTCCCACAGCACTGCAGACGCTAGTGAATGAAAAAAAAACATTATTGTTTTTTCCACATCATGGAATTATCATAATAATGCTGTTAAAATACAGATGTTACGCTTTTTTGGCGATACACTGACATTTTATTTATAAATGATCATTCTCTATACGCGCGCTCTTAATGAGGTTATCATAATAAGACAGCTGTATATGAAATGATGAGAGAGTGAAATTGAATTGGGTCAACTATGCGCGCGATTAATTTTAGCAAATGATGTTTAAGATCGCTACGTTTCTGAATGAAACACAACACGGGTAAAATTCTGTAGCGCGTCGATATATTTACAGATATAGCGTACCGCGTGTAGCTAATTTATGTATCTGTATACGGGTTATTTCCAAGTGAAAATAAACGTACAAAGTTTTACGATTTTAAATAAGGGCGTGCACGCCATCCAAGGATCGTTTACAAGAGTAAAAATGATTTTGTTAATTACTTTAAAATAAATTACCAACAATACAAGCCAGTCGCCATAGTACATAAAACAATTATTACGGCCGGAACCTGTTTTCAATAATTTCGTACATGATATTGATACGTTCATTTATCGTTTCAGTTAGTGGTACATGTTGTAGGCTTGTAAAATTCGAATAAAATCATTTACGAAAATGTTTCTATATTACGTACGGTAGGGTAGGTACGTTAACGCTTGTGAAGTTCTGGGTGGATGGTCGTGTTCACCCTATTCAGAATAAAGTTCTCCTTTCCTGTTAGTTCAAGGACAAGTAATACCGTCAAGGCTAGATACGGTCTTCTTCACCATTATTCTCACACTCAGTAAATTCACACCAGGCGTTGAAATTATCTTGAAAAATTAGATGATCTCTGATTTAATGAATATATCACCACACACATTCCCTTCATTTATAATTGTTCTGCGTTGTTAATTCCACAGACACATACACAACTGTCGGGAAACATAAAATTTTACTTTAAAATTTCATTCGCATCCTTGTTTCAAGATTTCTCAATGATACTATGAATTATGGAAATATTTACGTACAAATTATTATTCAAATTCTACACAAAATCATAGTTATCATTTGTTTATTTTCATAATATATTTTATTATCCATTAACTGATAAATTATGATATTTATTACTAGACATTTACAAATCTCGGTTCAGTTACATATCACTATAAATACATTTGAAAATCGGCAAAAAATTTGTGTTTTTTTTTAAAACAGGAAATTCGGAGCATTGTTCTAATCTATAGATGTTTTTGCCAATTGGTAAAATAAAAAAAAATTCGCGTGGATAAAATGAATAATAAAAATTTGAGAATATTTTTTGTTCGTCGGATGACGGATGACAAAAGACTAGATTTGAATATGTCAACAACATAAAAAACCAAGGTTATTTTTTGCATACGCGACAAATATCTCAATAATACTGTTTCGCAGAAAATTTATACAAAATGTGTTACTGGAATATATAATTATTCCCGGTAACATTTTAAATGCACATAAATTAAATACCAATCATCTTAATTACGCTATAAATAATTACTCTATAATCAAGTAATTTAGCTCTTTGTCAGATTGGTAAATCAATCGTTAATTATGATTGTCGCTGCAGTTTCTTGTAGTGTTTCGATTCGAACAAATCTGATTAGAATTATTGTAAATACGGTGAGAAATGTATTTGTAGAAATATCTGAGATACAACATGTAAATAATATAGTATTCATGGCACACCAATGTGTTAAATTTCATTCTCATTAATACAATTAATTCGTTATTTGCTTAAAGTATGGATGCTATACACACACTTGCAGTTAATGTTGGTTGTACGTGATAAATTTTACATTGCCGCCGTGTAAGAATGTTTATCGATAACAGGAAACTTATTACCAACAATCAATTGCTTTATGGCTATAAATCATACTGCCTGTGAAACTCTCAAACAACATGTATACCGCGAATTCTCGTATTACCAATCAAATAATAATTATGATAAATTAATATTGCACTTTTATAATCCAATTATAGGTGTAAACATACAAATAGGATAATTTCGGGTGTCTACTTATAGTGTAACTACCTTTCTAGATAAAGATCAGCAGTAACAATTCTTAGTCAAGATAAGTTTATATGAAAATTTATTTGAATAAATCACACTGATTTGTTGGGAGGTAGTATAACAGGGTAGAACATAGTTTAATGACCGTTAGTTAACTATATTTAGCTGTTTTTTTCGTGACTCTAGTCTAGTCGCAAATTGAGACATTATATTCAAACGTGTCGAAAGAAAAGGTTATTCCACATCGGGTGATCAACGATTCAGATTAAAAATACACAGAATGCAAGAACATTTGTCGGATTGGCGTACGTAAAGTTCATTCAAAACATATGGTAGAAGTGTTATAGGTCAATGGATATTTACACTAACGCTTCTAATTTCACGATAATCTAATGTCAAAGTTCAATCACGTCATGCACGCCATTAAATGAATGTTAATTGCGCTCTAGATTAAATAACATTCGCGTATATGATACTGCATTCGTAACGGATTTCACTTTCATACGATTAGATCACATTGATACATTACAGATACAAACGCTGGTTCGCCACCGTTACTAATTCAATTATCCACATTTGTTGATCACTGCCAATGCCCTAGTATTTTATTTATTTATTGTCAGCGACTTAAATGTTGCAATGGCAATAGAGTTGTTCGGAATTACCAAAAGGCAAATTGTTTTATTACAGTTGGTAATAGTGTCAAGCAGTATGTGTGTGTGTGTGTGTGTATCGGTTCATTGCTCTTTACGGGTTTTAATTAACATTCAAGAATATTCCGCGAACCGCACACAAATAAGATAAGCAAATAACAAACAAATATAGCCGGGCACGGAACAATACTGTTTCATAAAACCTGCAACCATTGTAATATAGCGTCGTAATACGTACACACTCACTCACACACGGAGAATTTCAAACTCACGGGTATGGTTTGTCGATAACTTGTTTCAGTATAGCATGAATACCAGGTAGAAATTTGTTCATTGCCTGTAGGGGGATTCATGAAAAAATAAAATGAATAAATGCAAATTTGTCTTGTAAAACGGGGGCACCCCAAGATCCTGGGAACCGTTCACTACTGTGGGTAGTGGTTACCTGCTATTAGGGAGCACAAATGCCACATTCAATTTGCATTGACCGTGAAACAATTTCACATAGACGAAAGGTAAACTTTGTGCTGGTAAATGAAGACAGTTGATCAACATTGTTGCACGATAGATATCAGATGTTACAAGTAGATAAAACATATCCTAACAGGATTTAACCTATAATCATAATGAACGTCCTCCATGATTATCACATATGACAATCACGGTATTATATATTGTGTGTTGTAAATCTTGCAAAGACGTATTAATTTTTAGTTTGCGGTTGTACATAATGTTTAGTACCTAAACAAATATGTATAAATGACTAGGTTTGAAACATTCTGACAGGCACGTCAAATAAAATAACTATAAAAAGTGAAAGAGACTGTTTTTTTGCGTTGCACGGCGGTGTTTGCGCGCCAAACGGCCCACACACCCACACCCAGTCATTTACACAGAGAGAGAGAGAGAGAGAGAGAGAGAGAGAGAGAGAGAGAGAGAGAGAGAGAGAGAGAGAGAAAGAGAGAGAGAGAAAGAGAGAGAGAGAGAGAAAGAGAGAGAATTACCAGGTACATGCATAGTATGGATAGCTACACGGTAAAATATACATATGGACAACAGAAACATTACATATGTCAATAATGTACACAGAATGTCTGAATAGATATTAAACTTATCTACCATAGTCGATAGAGATGCAAGTACAGTAAGGCCTCGCTAATCTAAAAAAGCGCTAAATTTACAATGATTTCGTTATAACCCGGTTCATGAAGGCACAATTACGGAAATTATGGATAAATTTATAGAGAATGACCTCGTCTCATGCTGTTTTGTATCAGGAACGCATGTGAAGTGCGAAGCGAGGTCTTGCTGTATGTAAGATGTATGGATTTAGAGCAAGTAAGTACATTGGGTGGGTAGTGTAAGAGGTAGAACAATAAATCGAACCTGACAGTAATTCTGCGAGAGGTGGTACGACTTGACGAGGTGACTGACATACTCCCACGCGCCATCGGCCAGGGCGCCGTCCCCGCTCCAGCCGTCTGCGCCGCCGTCCATGTGTCGGACCATGTCTGTTGCCACCGGCGTCGCACGGTGACGCTTAGTCAACCCCGACGCCAACGGGCCGGTAGATAACACGCATACGGCACGATAGCATCACAGACACGCGAGTACAAACACGACATGCACACACCAACACAAACACCAGTAGTAGCACGCGAAATTCAACTACCGAATAAAACAACATCCAACTATATAAGGAAGGCTACAATAACAAGGATGATGGTAGTATAATGTTATTTCACTCTAAGGCATCCTTAGACACAGCACACTAACAGAAATGTCATTTAGATAACACTCTCACACACATCCATTTATATGTACACAATTAATTAACAATGCCGTTAAATCTTTCGCGCCATAGCTAAATAATTAAAAAGTTTCATTGTTCGTAGACGCATGGTACACTAAATATTCCATTGGATATATGGTTGATAGAATGCAGTACGCATATATTATTTACAATAATTACGCGCCAGTTAGGTTAAAAGTGTCAAATTGATTTAATCGTTGTAGTAAAACACATGTCTGCTCACAATAGTCCGTTCACTAATGAGTATTTAATGATCCGTCGGCAGTGGAACACACAGTAATAAAGAGACCAGCTCGTCAAGAGGTTTTTAGGGTGCCACCTAATCAAATTAATTCTCACACACAATGAATCACTTATAATCATATCACCCCACGGTGGAACATAACCCCAAAAGTGCGTGTTGTGCACGCAGGCGCAATGCGGTTACACTTCGGGCCGGCGTGCGACTGAATGGAGCTGCCTGGGTCAGCCGCTGTGATCACGCACGTAACTATCGCACACAAACAAGGCTGGCTGGCGCGAGTCACACACAGGTAGCCGCGTACAGAATATGCGACACACCGCTAACAAGCTATTAGTTAAAGTTTACCCGCGAACCATAAGCACGGCACAGCGCGGTGCGGCGGTGGGGAGAGACATGTGGACATACACACTGCGGCCCGGAGTGGGGGTAAATGTGTTGGAGATTCGCGTCAAGTGTAAAATGTACACAAGGCATCTTACACTAGGAAAGTTTAAGGTGCAATTACTCTCCGACCATCGATACGACTTGAAATTAACAAAAAGATTTACGACAAGATCAACCTCCATGATGGCTTTCCCAACTTGTTATAAGTTTACCACTCCATAAACTAGACAACTAGAGCACACTCTCTACTTCTTCAAAGATCTGATAACGAAGTATTTATATTGTTATGATTATAGGTAAAATAGTCTATGTGAAGAGGTGTACTCTTAACCATCTACAGAAAATTCCACTATCGCCGCCACTGGTAGAATCAATGTTTTTCCACTTGAAGCAGAGCACAAACCACACAACCAGACCACCATTATTTAATTACTAAATTTATTAGGATGCCGTCAGTCTACAACATAAAATCACTCTATTTGATTTTTTTTCTTCTTGGAATAACTTTCAATTTGTGTTCTACCGTTTAATTAAGCATTCATAGCGTACGCATAAAAATTAACACACAACAGTTCATGAGCGATATTAATAAATTAGTGAAACAAGCGTTAATATGACTGGTAGTAGGTAATTAAAAACTAAAATCAGTGAAAATGAACGTGTATGTGTGAGCTTTACGATGAGGAACTGCGCGGTCGAGATTCTGTTTGCATACCGTGACTAAATTGGACAGTAAAACGTCTTGTTGTAAACTGTAGTAGCCATCAAGTATATCGTCGTTAATTTCAGGAACTACAGTCGTAAAAATACAGAATCGCGACGTACAAATCTCACATGAATCTACGGTTTAATGCGAAAATTACTGTAGGAGGAATAATAACAGTCACATACTAACCACCGTAACATTCATAGTTCAGCTTTGCACGGAGGAAATGATACTTTACTTTTAATATTAGCGAACGAATGATTAAAAAAAATAATACAAAACGACATATTTCTCAGTTAAATATGACAAATTAAAATGACATTGAAGATCAAACAAGTAAAACATTAAATTGCTTTCAATTACAAAGGAATTTTCACATATCGCCCTGTAAAAAAAAAAAAAACAATAACTCCATTTCATAACAAAAGCAAATAATAATAGAAACAATTTAGTTCGTTTTTTATATATACGTGTGTCGATATTGAATTGCGAAAAGAATGTAATCAGCATGGACTGCGACTGAACAATGAATGACCAGCAAATACATTTCGAAAACAAATTACGCAGAATTTTATGTTTCGTACAAGTTTATGACTGGTAGTTTGCATTTAACGTTGCACCTGGTTTATCTGCGGGTGCATTTAAATTGATTAAATGCGACGCGGAATGCTAAAGTCGTTGATAAGAACAGGTTTCGGTGCGACCAAACATATATGTATGTACCCATGTGTATGTATGTATGTACACAACAGATACTTGGTATGGTATGCACAGGAGATGTGAGTGCGATTAAGAAATTTAATAAATATGACCCGAGTATCAAGATACATCACAGAACATTTCTAGCTCAATGAATCAGTTCAATTCGGATAAAATACTACACGAACTATACAATTTATAAATTCTCTTATCAGAAAATTCTTTTTTATACCTAATGTGTACCATTCTTCAGTAATTATTCTATATTCCACTATACTTCTTGCTATTTCTGCCGATATTAATAATAGGCTGACTGTTTTTTTGTAACTATTTGATATATGAATAATTACTAAACTTGTTTGTAATATTGCTTCATCTTCTACAACATGTAGAATCTACACGTCTTCATATAAAACTCCTAAAATTAACATAAAATTTACATATTAATTCTTCGAATTTATAGAATTATGCGTAAATGTGACAGTCTCAAATATAAAAGCCACATAATATGAAATATTTAAATCAGTACAAAGATAGCTATAGTAGTCTTGAGATGAAGATAAAATTTATGAATAATATACACGTTAAAATGATGATGAATCATTTTGGAAAGGATTTTCAGTGTTTGCAACATATTTATTTGATCCAGAAGTAAGCATAAATGTCAGCAGCATAAAAGAAATTGTCTTGGCTGTACAAATGTGTAGTAGAAAGCATGGAATCAGTGAGGAAAACTCAATAGTTTACAATTAGTGCCAGCTGCTTCCGAGGGGGTAATAAAGAAGGTAAAATCCGAGGTAAAATCAGTTTACCTCTGGGTAACTACCTGAACAGAATACAAAGTACGAATATTTCAGTCACGAATTGTTATTTGTACAAATCCGTTAAACATACAACTTTTATGTATATACATGTGAAATTCTCAGAAAATAATCATGTAATATGTGAGTCATTCTACACATAATAACGGATAATTGATTGCACATTACGAATAAAATATAAGCAGATCGAGTATAAAAATAAAATGTTAAATAATACATTGTTAAGGAGCCCTAATTTTGGGTTTTAAGAGCCCCAACACAATGAAATTCTTCTTGGTTTCAAATATTCTTTGAATATTATATCCATGGTTAATAAATATTGTTATTTAATTAAATAATAAACCCGATTACAAATGTACTTCCTCTTCCTGAATTATAATTCAATTATATCTTCATTTCGTTTCGTACACTTTCCCCATACGAGTAATAATAAATACTTGGTATAATAACCTACAAAACAGCATATTAAAAACACATTATTTTATGCACATTGCATGGTAGATTTATGAAAATCTGCAATGTAAAATCACCATGCCGTATCACGAATACAAACAATTGATTAAGACATTTTTTTCTTACGGTGGTATAACTGGCATGATGAATAATGATACACCATGAATAATTATTGCTGGATTATTAGCGAGGATCATGTCAACACATTCAATAAAGGAATTAGCAATGTAAATGAACAAGTGTGTTTAAGTATTTGATAAATAAACATACAAGTAAATTTATGTATGACGCATGTCGGGAAAATATGTAACCTATAAATGAATGTTCGTTCGATAGGTGACTTATAACTAGTAGATAATTTAAAACTAACATTATATAACATGTAACAACGATGATAGAATGTGACATTACATTAGAGAACAATATACGAAGATTTTTATCTGAGTGAGAACATTATCTAGTTTAACCGTTCGGTAAAATATTATTCTTTCATTAGAGTACAATGACAATGCTTACCTTATTGCCTCGTAACGGTGGTCGTCCCCTACCCCGCGGTGGACATCGGGGGGACGATCTGGTGGCAGGCTCCCGTTGTCGCACTATCCTTTTAGCACTGTCAGTCTTGCTGGACTCACTGGCTTTATGATTACTAGTTTTAGCACTGAATTTACGCAAACATTTCACACGAGCTGAAGGACTGTCTCGACTCTTCGGTGCGACCTTACGGTCCGATGTGTTACTTTTCACAGTGCACCGTGACTCCGAGTTAGTACTCGAGTCCGACTCGGTACAATCAGTATCCGAGTCGGACGAGCTAAGCTTGGGACTGGCCAGATGTTTGATGACACTGTTAATACTGGACTCCGTGGTGTCAGCCACTTTAGTAGACTTACTAGATGTTGTGATGGTGTCTGTTGGTTTATCAGCTACACAAGCCTTGCCTTTATCAGTGGACTGTGGTGTTTCATCTTTGGGCGGTGGTGTGCTGCAAGATTTCCGCACTGTCGCAATGGTGAGACGTAACCCGTCTGTCTGTGAACTGGTAACGCTGAAGTGCGGTGGATTTATGCTGCTGGCAGATGAGCCCTGGCTCGAACTTGAACTGTCAGTATCTGAGGACGAGTAACTACATGATCCAGATGCATCACTAACAGAATTCTGTAAAACCAAAAAACCAAATCATAAGAAAATGATAGCTAAATGACAAATGCACAGAGCAGCATACTAACCTCTGAATCGGAGCCGGAATCACTGTCCGAATTGTTGCAATCATTGTCTGGACTGTGAGCAGGTTCAACACTGGGACCTGAACTGAATGCAGCTATATCCACGGTACTTGGAAGGCTTGACGGCTCTGGATCTTCGCTTGGTCTGTGTACGACACAAGACCAGCCAGTTAGCAGTTCGGTTTGCCCACCGACACTACCTTCGCTTCCAGCCATGTTTCACTATCCTAAAAATAATAAACATTCACAATCAACTTATAAACCAGAGAATACGTGTAACACACGCAGACCACCGTGCGTACTACCAACCAATAACAACTGTAACAATTATGCAATGGCAGAATGTCAATATATTCGTCCAAGTTCCATAAAACTTTATTGCTTGCTACAAAAATATCCGTGAATGGTATCACTTCACCCCAAGTACATTAAATAACTGGCTTAACAATAATTACTCAAGTAAAACTTGGCGCCAAATAAGTGGGCCATATGTGTAAGCTTCATTTGTAAGTAGAATAAAAAAAACCGTTAAAAATGAGGGACGACTTTCTAGAAGAGTCAACACTTAACCAAACATTCAGACTTACCCACGCACAACATGATCATTTTATCCAGAAAAACATTTCCGGAACTATGCGAAAGAAAGCATGAAATTCAATTTTCATGTTTATTTACTGAGATGGATAAACACAGAACGTCAATTACAAGATGGCTTCCAAATAATTGTCCATTCATTTGCTGTAAATTGGTATCAAGTACCAATAATACCATGTGTCAATATTAAAACAAAAACACTATCCACATATAAATCACTATTTGTACTTTCACACATATGCAACTGATAATATGTAGATAATCTTCAGATTCATGAACTAGTGAATTGCGTAGACAATTGCGCAACAGTCATGCAACACAACATACATATGTGTTACTGCCAACTGCAAGTAAGCAAATACATTGCTCAGCAAATTTGGCGCGTTGTCCGCTAGGTGGCAATGGTATTTAAATTTGAATTAAATGTAAAATAATGCTGTGAATAAAAACATCGTATGAGTTATTAATATAGTTTAAATAAATTGTAATATACATTAATTTAATAATAAATATCAAAAATAAAACTCTGGAAGTGATTCATTTTTGTATAAAGTCTACAAATAAATTATTTTTCAATCTTATCTTATCGTCTATTTTATTCGATTAAATAGTTAGATACTAGAGTTATATCCTGTATATACCTATTGTAGATGTAATTAAATATTTTATTGTTACTACAAAGTGTATTATTACCTGTTTTAGTTAAAAATATTGTAAGTAATGTATGTATGTTTGTAACACACGCGCTTCCGGTTCAGAGCAATAAATTAATTGTATTTTAAAGTTAGCATATAAACAATAAATTTACAATTTTAAGCTTTGTTATTTCAGTAATACAATATGTGGTTAGTACGTGAGAGGGAAAGAGAAGAAGAAATGGAAAGGCAGAAAAAGGAAGAGGAATTACAACAAAGAGCAGAACGTGAATTGGGAGGTCGAGAAATTCCCGAACCGTTAAGAGAAAAATTTGGTAAGTAACTGCATACGCTATAGTGTGTAGAATTATGTATAATTTCAGATTGCGATTTACAGATATAACAATGTGGAATCGTATGATGCACAGTAAAATACTTCGCGGCGTAATTTTAATGTTGGCGATTGCGGTGATTGTTCCTGTGCTAGTATTTCTCTTTCTGGATATGGATGCAAAACTGTTGGAAAGAACACAAACCTGTGTTGTGTATTCCGAGTATCGTATTTCGTGTGGCCCAATGAATATAAGTGCAAATGCTTGTTGGGGTATTAATTGTTGTTTTGATACCGGGACAAAGACTTGTTACCATTATTTACCCTCCAAATATCTCTATAAATCAGTGGGTGATAGTGAAGAAATAGACTATCTAGTTCCAATTACGGATAAAACACCTTTTGGTGGGACGAATAAACCTAAAGTATACTTGACCATCGCACCTGAGTCGAAAGACAAATTGTCCATATCTCTACATGAGCAGGTTGCTAAGAAAGTCATCAGACGTGTATACGCAAATGAAGAAAATGAATACAATGTAACAGTTTACACAAAGGAAATGGGTGTTGAAGTGAGACGCAAATCTACAGGAGATGTTCTGCTAACGACGGCACGTGGTCCAACAATTGTATCGGACAAATATTGGGAATGGACTGTTGACTTAGAATCAGAACATTTATATGGAATAGACTTCTTGCGAGCGAAAGAAAACGAAACAATAACACGAATCATTTATAAAAACGCAGAAAATCATACTTCGGTGCCTAAATTCATGGCGCATCGTGATGGTAAATATTATGGTCTGGAAATAGAACATGAAGGTCCTTTGGAAATTACTGTATTACCCTCGAGACTAATTGTATTGCGTTTGTTGGCTGGTAATTATTTGACCCTTCATTTGAGTATTGGTCCGAGTCCTACTGATGTTTTAAAACAACAGAGAAGGATTCATTCTAAATTACCACCTTATTGGGCATTAGGAGTTCATATTTGCAGGTAAGCAAATTATCAAATAATTGCAGAGTAGAAATGTAATATTACAACTGAGTAGCGTAATTTGATAGTTTATATTGCGTACAAATTGAATGGATATCTGTGATACAAATTTATTTCAATTGTAATTAGTGTGCAATATAGTACATTACGTGATTAATGCAAAATATATAACTCCTTTGAATACCATCAATGTATGCACAGTGCATACAAAACACACCTGGTTATGTACATAATTGTGCCAGTTAAATTATAGACGTAAAATATTGCTTTCATTCATTTGGAAATTTATTACAGAGATGGACATTTTACCAGTCTCGGTAAATTTCTAAAGGAATTCAGGGAATTTGTAAAAGAAAGCCCAACCATTCCGTATGATTCTGATTGTATACATGAAAATATATTTTCACTGACCATGGATTGGAATGAGAAAGAACTAAACGCTATTATGGAGGCAGTAAACACAGTGAGAACTGAACAGAAGAAGAGGTTCATGATGTCCTTAGCACCCCAGGTAAATATCGTCCAGAGAAAATAAAAATTCACAGTTTCATGTAACTTGCACATGTAAAAAAATCAATTTGATAAAATCTATGTTCTTAGAATGGTTAATGATAATTTTATTATGATCTATATATATATATATATATATATATATATATATATATATATATATATATATATATATATATATATATTACTTTCGGTTATTTGGATACCTAAAAGCTGATACGCATGAAATTTAATCAATCGATCAAATATTGGAAATATCAAGTTATTAGAGTACAAAAAAATACCTCCAAATACCATTTATGCTAGTTTTACTGGAGCGTGTTAATTCCTCCCGAGAGAAATTATACTCTCGGTTTCATTAACAAATACATTATTTATTTCGAAACAATGCCCGAACATATAGAAAATACTTGTAAATGTGCAAAATATAAATTTTCATGTATTTTAGATTTTATTGGATAATGTTATAAATGAAGAAGCTAAAAAACTGGGAATTTTATATGATGAGATAGGAAAATATCTAGGAAAAAATGTATCGTACCCAGATTATAAGTTGAATTCAGAAAAAAAGAGAAAATGGTTTACGGATAGCTTTAATTCACTACCTCTGACACCAGACGGTTTTGTACTTAGGGATAATTGGGCTGTCAATGAAAATTACACGGAAAATTCCACAAAAGTTTTCCAATATATGACAGAGGTAATTAATACGATGTAATAACAAATTAATTATGTAAAACAAATATTAATTTTCAGAATATTCGCAACACGTTGTCGAATACTGTTCCTTGGAATTCAACAATCAATAAAACAGAACATATTTTACGGCATAATTCATATGGTCACGATCATGCTTTAGCAATAAACGAGATGAATCCTGAACTTTTGCTCACTGCATCATACATGGCAGGAACTCCCGGCTTTGCACATGAACAGAACGTGAATATTTCGTGGGTCAACTTTAAGCTGATGCTTACGAAGACTTTGTCACACAGTTTATTTGGTGGAGCATTATACAGTACACCTGTATGTGGCTCTACTAGTTTTTTCTCAGAAGAAACTCATGAAGCACTTTGTATGAGATGGTATCTTGCTGCGGCGACAATGCCAATGTTTAGAATTTCCTCTGAAGAGCCAAGAAGAGATCCTACTAGTTTTAAATCACAAACTCTTAGAAACATTGCTATTGAAGCTATTGAGAAGCGATATACTTTACTGCCATATTACTATACAATACTCTCTGACAAGATGCCATTGGTTCGACCAATGTTCTTCAATTATCCAACTGATAAAGATATGTTTGATTTGGACGAGCAGTACATGCTGGGAGATTCTTTACTTGTGGTGCAGCCTGTATTCTTTAAGATACCTACTCTTAAATTATATTTACCTAAACATGATGGAGGCTGGTTTGAATTTTGGGGAGGTATGCAGTACTTGGAAAAGGGATGGATTGAAATACCAGTCGTAGAAACAGAACTTATAACATTCATTGCTGCAGGAAGTATTGTACCATTACAAAATGTAAGTGTTT
This sequence comes from Carabus problematicus, assembly GCA_963422195.1. NCBI lineage: Eukaryota > Metazoa > Arthropoda > Insecta > Coleoptera > Carabidae > Carabus > Carabus problematicus. Next base: position 8,567,340 of record OY728590.1, read on the forward strand.
TTATAAAATGTCTATTTCCTTTTCCACAAAGTTTGTTTCAATTTATGGTTTTAAACGTTTTACTTAATTTTTTTTTTTAAGACAGATTTCAATATGCAATCATTTAGTATTTCCACACGTTTCTTTTCGGATATATAGAGTCACATAAATAATTGTTGTAACTGCTCTTCAAACTTTCAGTGAAGTCATATAAAGTTTACTACACTTTTCACTTTTTCAGAGCGTATCCAACACCGCTGAAAATTCTCGCTTGGAACCTTTGAAACTTGCGATAGCTTTAAATTGCACGAACAACACAGCACCTTGTAAAGCATCTGGAAAACTGTACACATCAGATACCACTACCCTGGTATTTAACGCCGATGAGAATAGTTTGCAAGTTTCACATAACGATCCCGGTGTAAGTCAACTCCCGTCGGAACCAACAATTGCTGTCCTCAAGGTATATGGACTACCAGGCCATACTGATCAAGCTATTGACGTCAAGTGTGATACCGTTAATAATAAATGTAAAATTGATAGCACTTATCATCGAATAATGTACACTGTCACACAGGATTAATTAGTTTGTAATCTATCGATATTGAAATTTAATATGATATTATATAGAAAATATATTATTAATTTATGCTCTACAAACGTACTGGGTTTATGGTTCAGTTGGATATTTTTATTTATGTATATCAAAATCTGAAGCCATTAAACACGTATTGTTTTGATTTTATTCGCAATGTACGTTATATATTTACATGGTATATATAAATATTTATTTCATTGCTTATATTTATCCGCCATTATTACAACACATATTCCTCATCACAATTCACGCATGACTGAATCGAATTGCTAACCGTGTTAGTTTTGGTAAATGGATGGAAACGATTGATAGACATTTAATTTAGAATTTACCTTTTGTATACAAATACATATATCCTTTCCTGTTGAGTTAATTTATTTCCTTTGGGTCTGATTCTCTTGCCAGCTAAAATTTGTACTTAGAAAACCATACCTTTATTTGGTTACCACCTGTTGAAAAAGACACTCAAGAAAAACTGTTTGTATTCCTATAATAACATTGTGTGAAACTATACTTGCAATCTACACAGCGATTTTATATAAATAATCTATGTAATATTGATAATTTTTAAGCAAAAATCGCAGTAATACGTACGTAATTTGGAAGACTCTTAATTAACTTCGCTCTTGGATCGTTGTATTGCAACAATATTGAATATTTGCATTAATTTTTATTTTGTTTTAGATACCCGAACACAAATCCGTATAAAGTAAATATTTGTTTTCTACGTCCGCTGATATTTTATTGTATAAATAAAAAGGAATAAAACGCATATATATATATATATATATATATATATATATATATATATATATATGCCTTAAATATTACCAGTAAATATATTTGTTCTGTTGTTAACAATATAAATTAACTATAGTGTGTTTATCATGTAGATAAGCATATACAAACTTTGAATCAGAAGTCGTTAGATTATGGTTTGTATGTATGATGCAATTATATTATTCAGTTTTGGTAATTGAATCCATTGTGCAACCCACGAAGTTCATGTTGAATTCGTTCATAATTTGATAATATATTGTGTATGAGTGTATTAACCCCAAGCATGTCTGATGTTAGCCTCAATTATTCAACAATTATATTTATGCTCGGGCGCAATTGAATTCTATTGTTTGTATTTGCACGTGTCCTTGTGCCGAATGTACATGATGACAAGTAGACGAAAACAATTTCAGTTTGCAAATAGCACTGATAACGATTAAAGATAGTTGTTCAAAGATTCTCTAACATCTAACTTCTGAACGTTTTGTTTAAATTTAAGCAAATCCTTGTGCAGACACGGATCATAGTTTATATTTACATAACTACCAAAAATAGTTAATAACTTTTGTACGACAAAAGAAATAGAATGATGGATTCGTTGAATTATTATTCTGTTCGCAAATCTTCATGGATTTTCTATTATTTACGTGCTTTTTTTACATTTTCTTCTTATTAATATGCATGTATTCCTTGTGTTTGAAGCATTGAGAGTATATTACGTATGTATGACAATGTTATATTTAAGATCTCTTGTAAGTTTTACTTTGTGAATACTAGAACAGCGTAGTGGAGATAGATTGAATAAATTTTCATTTAAACGTAAGAATACATTTCTTATAGTACAGTATAGAATATAGATTACATAGACTACATGGGCAAGTGTTTGGATTACCAATCAACATGCAAATATTTGAGTATTGCCAGTGACAGCACATGGTGTTATTTTGTATTGCCTGGCTAATGTTATTTTGTTAAGCTAACTCCAAAAGAAGAGTGTGTAGGTATATTTTCAAACTGAGCTTACTGATCAGGTATGAAACAGATACAGTTGAATCTGTAGCATTTTATTTTTTAATATGATTACTGATATTAATAATTGCAAGTATATGCACGTGTTGCGAATTACAAGCTTATACTAGTTTATAATGCACGTGTATTTAATAACATGGATTGTATAGTACGTGCTTCATTAATCGATAGTAGCAAATGTATAATAAAAGGCAATTTCATATCAAATAGGTACTCGCAGTCCTGATATGTAACATGAATTTCCAACAACTTGGCTATATAAATGAGTACAGTGAAAAATATTTCACATTCTGAATATATTCGAAATTCAGACGTTGCTCTTTATAAACATAGAAATTCAGTTTCTCGATACTGTTCATACTTGTGTGGGAGTTGATTTACTTCAATAGTGATCAGAAATTTGCCGCTAAGGTCAGACAGTACACAGCTACAAAATGAAAGATATTTGTAGTAGCCAAAGGAGTTTGTTTTCATGAGATATGATGAAAAAATTTACTAATATATCAGAACAGTAGTTAAAAACAAATTTTTTCTTACAATAAAAAAAACCTTAAGTATGCACATAATAAGCTTGGTATTTAATCTGAAATCGATATCTTCAAAAAGTAAATACATATACTGTTTTATTAAAATAAATTGGCCGCCTGTGAACTTGAGACGATGTTTTTGTTATAATACAAATTTCTTTTTCTAGCATTGATGGATTTGCGTTGATATCTTTGAAATTAATTTCTGAAGTTTTCAAATCGTTTAGCCTCTTCAGCAACCAGCAATACACTGCTGTCTGCTGATTGACTATAATGTATTCATGCAATAGAGAATTTTCTCGACTTATATTTTTTTTATTTATTTATTTTGATTTTTTACATAAAATCTAAAACATAATATCCAGTTTTTATAATAAACCAATTAGCTGTTATCAGGGTTCGAAAACAGCAAAAAACTGTGAAAGGTTCCTCATTTCTCTAGATTTATTCACTAAAAGAATCAATAACTGAAAAATATTATGTACCTGTGTTGTAACAGTAAATAGTGGGTATGTATTTATGAGCAATGGAAAATTAATTTAAAACGTTAATTGACATGAATATTAAACAACTACGGTTGAATTAATTTCAATATCTTAGAAGTGAAATGAAAATTTTATGGACTACTCTTAATTAATAAATTTGCCCATTTTGTAAGTAATATTAGTATAACTTCTGACTAGCATTTGCAAAGTTTATGGAAATGAAATAATATACTTAAGAAATTGAACTCTGCAAGGTACAATAAGATACCGACCGATATACGATTACATTAGCTCATGCAATATGATAAGGATTTTGATGTTTTGAACTACATTGCAAGCATGGTACATTTATCGATTTGTTTTACAACCTAGAACTGACTTTCTTTACTATCTCCTTTCTTTACGAATCCTGCTTTAGAAGGATATCCTCGTAAACTAGAGTTGTAATCTTTTGCACGAGTGTATTAGAGTATTTATTTATGCGCAAGTGTGGTGTAAATGGAGAACTTTCATGGAAACATAAATGATACAGTTTTCAGTGTGCAGCATCCCACTACTGTTTGTGTGCAGGCGTCTGTACTACATGCTGCTGAAGTTGCCTACGACCGTGCGCATGTTCGTACAGATCCTTTTTGCGCTACGGAACGTTTCATTCACTCAACGTACGTGTTCCTGATCGTTCCGATACTATTCAGTGTGTCCCTTGTACGTGTGCGATACTTTCGGAATAGTATCGGATATCCTTGACTTGAAAACATCTTCTTCGGTATGTTGGTCTGTAAGACACAGTGGTTATTAGTCAAAAGTCCGTAGTGCTAAAGACATTTGAAAAAAAGTTTTTCATTGCTGTGCACGTCTTTTAAATTTAGTGAATAGGACGTTATCATTGTCCAGTGTTAACTGACAAATTCTGTGGCCTAAATTGAATTATGAAATAACTTCTGAAATAGCGTTGAATAAGTAGCGTTTTAATTTACAAAAAAAAGTTGACATAATATTTATTTTTTGCTGGAATCCTATTATCCAATAAATTTCCAGGCTTGAAAAAGTTATGTTAAAAAGTATTATAATTTCTAGTGACGGTTTTATTTTGCTATTATTATTTGAACAACTTTTGATTAAATGTTAATTAATATAGTAAGTATAATTAAAATATAAGTGAACATTATAAAACTGTCGCGTACACATAATTTCCTCTTATGTATATGATAATTTTAATATAACTCCAATGACATCAAAATTTATTTTATATTTATCATTATATACTTTAGTAAGTTACTATATTTCGTTGTGTTACAAGTTACAAGTTCGGTCTGACAAGGTTCAGAAAACTATCTGTGGGGTGAAATAGTGAGCGACGTGCTGGGAGTTGAACTGAGTAACGACGAAACGAACGCTAGTTGTGTGACAGCTGCTTTGGACGAGATGGACGTGACGAACGCATTTACACCGAGCCCTCTGGTATCAGTGTCTGCCCCTTGGCTCAATGAATCAACGGTGGATCAGACTACAGACATTAATGACACGTTCCCAGCCGACCTACGTTTCAACGAGAACTCCTTGACCGTTGTCATTGTCTACTGTGTATTGTTTCTCGTTGCTGCAGTTGGCAATTTGACAGTGTTCATCACACTCTTCAAATCCAGGCACCGCAAGTCACGAATCAGTCTTATGATCACTCATCTGGCCGTCGCAGATTTAATGGTTACCTTCATAATGATTCCTTTAGAGGTGAGTGCATCTATTAATCTGTATTATCAAGCAACATTGTTTGCAATTACTCTGTGCGTACTTGTTTCGTAAGTAGTGTTACCACAACTCGTAGTAAATTGTATGATCTCGTGAGATAGCGCCATAAAAATGTCCAAGTTGGAGTTATCTTCGAGAAAATGAAAGTCATAAAACGACAGCACTAAATAAAACTTCCTTAATGAACAAAATGCTATTTATTATCTTCATCTCTCTGTAAAAGACTTGTACATGTGAAAGAGTACAGAAAATTGTTTTCTATTCACTGCAATTTTCAGAAAATTTTATGTGTTTTTCGATATGATAATGATTTAAGGTAAAAATGTTTATCATCACTAGTAACAAATATCAGACTTTAATTTAAACTTGATACGTGAGTTTTAAAAGAAATAAAAATTTATAATGAAACAAAACTTGAAATGATCAGAAATATTGAATTAAAACTGGTTAATTTTAGAATTTTATATTTTTTTACTCAAGATTATAATACGTAGACACATTAATTTGATATACTGCATTGATTGTCGAATGCACAAATCCATATTTAATTTATTTATTGAAATGAACATCAGTTGCTGTGCAAAATATGGTTTCAAAGTTATAGTTTACTGGCTACATGGAAGTGTCATGTGGCTAATTTTATGGAATATTTGATATCTCCTGAGAAAAATAAAATTTCACATGTGTAGGTTTTACGGTCTCTGTCGTAACTCTTCTTGCTGCAATGCACTATACTGTAACGTAACGAATGACACTTGTTGCGAAAGTAAGATTCTGTTCGTTATCGGCCCCACCATGCTTATCAATAATGTAATTCATATTTCCAAGCATATTCACCAACTTATTCATCTGTAAGCTCAAATTTGACAGATTGTTCTATCTGTCAAATATCTCGTACGAATATTATGTAAATAAAGTGGTTAATCATCTCAAGCATACTGAGTGAAAGTGGTTGTAAAACCAAGGTTATCAAACACAACTGTGGTTCCGTATTTATAACCCTAGAGGTACAAATTCAAGTTATCCATGTTTGAAACTGATGAATATTCAAACAAAATCTATAAGCTATCAGGTAACCAAAAAAGTTCGTGCGGTTTTTCTAATATAGATTGCCGTGGATATTTTCTTAGTTATTTATTGATAGCACTTATTTACATACGGTCATTTACTTTCGTATGCATTCCTCTTTCATTTGATGCATACAAATTTTGTGACAATTGTTTAATTCCTATTATAAATAAATAATAATAATAATTTAAAATGGCCACGAACAAAACGTTAATTCGAAGTTGTTTACTCTATGAGTACAAACTTGGCACCTTTTGAAATTTGAACCTTTTCTTGATCGGTAGTTAACTTCCGACGAAAAGTGGATACTGTACTCCAATTCTAAACGATCTTATCATTGGTTGTCACCAACTAATGCAATATCAAACACTCCAGAGAGTTGATGTTATAGATGCAGTCCGCCAATTTTTTTTATTCCAAATCCGTAGATTTTACAATACCGGCATACAAAAATTGGTGTCACGTAGGCACAAGGTCATTGAGTGCGATGGTGATTACTTCGCTGAATAATAGTTTATTACAAATTTGTAAATTTTTTTATATTTTTTCATCAAAAACCGCACGAACTTTTTTGGTTACCTGATATAAAGCGAAATAATAATTTTCGTATTTGATTTGATCCACTGAAGTTACAATAATTTTAATTGAATATATCGCAAAGTTAAAAAAAATACAGTTAGTTATGTTTGTTCTCTGTAAATTCATGCGCCATGAATATTTATCCCGCAAGAGCTTTCCATATAACCGTAATGCGTAACGTAAATGTGTTCGGAACCCGAGTTCGAGCTTTGGGCAATCAGGATTTCCTTCTGAGAAGTTTACTTACTAAAAGCATATCATTTCCTTCACAAGCCTGTGTATACTAAATACAGATACATGGTTGGCTTTCGAAAACAAATTCGATGCTCTCGAAAAATTGGATTAAGGCCATGTTTGTATGGGCCAAGTAAAAAGAGGATTACTCAGTAGCAAATTTTACTAATCGTTCTGGAAGTAACATGGAAGATTTTTGTATGTATTTAAATATAAAGTAAATACCCAATTTTTTTTATCCGTGCCACAAATCCACTCATTGCGTCATTCAAAAAGCCAGGGTTTCAGAAATTGTAGACATAATTACTATAGAATCGTCCTTTGTTTTGTGAGAACTTGCTACATGAATGACAAGAAAACTGACGTCATTATGCAGGAGTACTGGAAATAAATGGTGGTATAAACCAAAAACGAGACGGACATTTTTCATTTTTAGTAACCTGAACATTTGTGATAATATTATTCTATGCTCTTAAATTTACATTCGTAGACAGCGCTGAAATATTATGTTAAGAAATGCAGTTTGCGTCGAGATTTATTTAATATTTTTAAAGTAACATTAAATATTGTTTTTCTTTTAAAATGCATTTAAAATTGTGACCGAGTTTCAAAACTAATTTGAATTTAATTGGTTTTATAGGTAATCGCATCATATTCAATGATATTCAGGATTAAATATAGTTCAAGCAATTGTTACTAGATGGTATATCGTCTTAACAGATTCTTACAAGTTTTTCATTTCTTGTCTATGGTATCGCAGGTTATATTGGAGAATCATAGAACTTGTTCATTGAAAAGTTGTTTCATATTCAAATTACCGAGTTCAGTTTAAAATATTTGACTTGAATGCAATGGAAATTCTGTAGGTTTACTTTTCATACTGTGAATATTAATTACTACGGAGAAAATGTATTTCATAATACTTGATGGAAATGCAGGCAATATCCGGTGACCGGTGCAATACAGGTCTGGTGTGTCATCTCTAGGATGAGTCTAATTTTGTTTCTGTATCGAGTTGTATGGTCTAATAGAATATGTCATTTGCCAAGCCGGCGGAAATCGCTTTGGCTGTTTGCTTTCATCACGCCATGTTCCATAATACTCTTCCTCGAGATACTCGATTCTAATAGAATTTATTACTTGTTGTCCAAAACATAGTCACTCCAGTAAGCCTAATTACGTTGGCAATACTAATCAATATAAAGTTAAACATCGCTTTTACGAAAATGTTTTTGCTTTTTCAACAATAATTTACGAGTTCCAAATGGATTGAAGAAACGTATTCAGTTTTATTTTTTGATAATTTTGTACATTTTATAAATTAATAATTAAAAAATATATGTAATATATATATATATATATATATATATATATATATATATTATTCTATTATCAATATATTGTACAAATATATCTGACCGGTCAAGTTAAATCGGCCAGAAAAATGAAATGATTTTGATCGGACAGGTTTGATGATGAAAATGAAAACGAAATTGATATGAACAAATGGGAATCAGAGTAACGAATTTCACTTGATATTATAGATCATAAAGGTTCGGAAACCCGGAATTCACGAATAAAAGAATAGGAACTGATAGAGAAAATAATCTGAATTCCGGTATGTGAGTAGATAAATCGATCTTCCCATGTTTCAAAGGGATTCTATTTCCTAAATTGTTTTACTCTTTTTGTGGTTCTTTTATAATACTCAATCTGGATATTATTATAAGTATTCTAGTGTCATTGGATTCTAATTGCTTTTGATTATTAGAAGTAGTTTATTTTGTATTAGTTTAGTTGATTTTCTGTATATGATATTAGGTGTATTCTTTTTACCTAAGCTGGCTTAATTACTTGGTTATTTCACAGTGGCTTAGTTATTTGTGTGTTCTTTTTACAAGTCGTAGCTCACTTTATCTACGTTTTTCAACCTCCCCCTTACCGATGACGCACTACCCGCAACACAGGCTAAGATGAGCTATGCGGCATTTGTACGCGCGAAAGTTTGATATAAAGAGTAATAGTGAGGTTATTTTCAAGTTATTTTGTTGTTTTTTGTTTAAAAATTGATAATTTCGAATATGTAAACGATGCCACTATTATAATTATGAACGAAAACGTAGCAAACGCATTAGTTTTGTAAAAAATACTTTTTATAAATAAATACATAGAATAAATAGTTGACCATTTAATGATACGATGGTATTAATTAATATGCAATATAACCACAGTGCATGCCAGTGAACTATCTGAGAAAAATAAAAAATCTTGTTCTTTTTACATACCGTCAGGTGAGCTTAGCCTGGCTTAGCTTAGTTCTTAACTCAGTCAGCCAAATTGTAAAAAGAATACACCTAATAATTGATTCCAAACTAATAGCAATGCACGTCTAATTATATATATATATATATATATATATATATATATATATATATATATCAGTCTTGTATATAATTAAAGCATGAATTACAAATGGCCACCATTAGACCCACTCACGTGATCAGCAATGCGGAAAGTAACCACGTGTACTGAATATTTGGCGCATTGGAGGTTTTTTCCCTGACTAGCTTCTAATGAATTATGTATGCATATCCTGTATTTTTAAACGCTAAATCATCCCGCAGTATATCTCGAAGGACTTCCGGATGCAGAGAATATGTGCATAAATTACGAATCAAATATGCTGTTGGCATGTTCATAGATGGAATCAAATATAAATTAAAAAAAATATTCATATTTGTTCCTTCCGTGGATAAGGTTAATATTCAAATATTATTTTGCATACTTGCCATTTCTCAAATTCATAATAAAATCCATTACATTTCGTGCATTGCAATTATATGGACATATTTTATATGTAATAAAAATATAAACGACTTCACATTTCAATGTATGTTATATTCGTTCGTCTGTGGTACTGTATATTTGGATTTCTTTTACTTTGTGTTTTCTTCCTTCTGCAGTATTTATGAATTGAACCGGAAAAGATATATTTGTTTTTATTGTTACAGTGAGGTATGCATATTATTTGTTATGATACATTTATTATGGATCTTTTATTGTGTTAAGGTATGTAGAATGCACTTTTATTGTGGTTCTCAAGTAAGAATACTTATTTATGTAAAGCGAGAGACACCAAATATTGGATTCTATGCAACTTACATTGAAAAGACAGTGTATATATTTTTCAATGTGTAACACAGAAGTCGAATGTTTTCGTGAAAAAATAAATGAAGGTGAAATTGAAGGTTTCCTTAAAATAACAATTACAAGATGTTGTAGGCAATTAACTTAAACTCGGATACTATGCAAATTAGTGTTCATCTTTAGTTTTTGTGAGACGTGGAACGTTATAATTCCGCTGGTTTGCCAGTTTCACAATTAGCACATCCTTGCATGCTCATTAGACCAAACTACGCTGTTTAGCATTTCCAATTTTCTTCTGATCACCTAAGAAGACTAGATGTGTTTAGGTATAATAATGTAATAATTAAAACCACATCGATTTCTATTTGAAGTAATTAGTATGATGCCGTTTATGAGACAGTTCTATTCGTGTACTGTTGCTAAGGTAAACGCAGGAGAATATCCATATGATTAATCTCTGTATGGAAACGTAAAACCGCATCGCTGGCATGTCGTAGCTTTTAGGCATTTCCCGCAAACGTCGCGACAAAGATCGATTCGTTTGCAGAGACGTTAACGCATTTTACAGATCATTTCGTTTGAAGCTCGTGCAATTTCTATTTAAACTGATGTATAAAGCAACCGTCCAAGTGAACAGCAGTTCATGTTTTCTTTACGAATAATAAAAGACATTTTGTGGAGCAATTCAATTCGCATGAAGGCTTTTCAAAGGGTAGTAGTGAATAGAGAAATGTTATGTTTGTCTTATTATTTGAACACATGTTACACGAAATACAAGTTAATTAAACAATGTCACAATATTCTGCATGTGCCAAGATACATTGGATTAAATTTCTAGGAGCGTATGAAAGTCGTTCTAATTTTTGGGCGTGAAATACGCGTGAAATAAAATAATTTTTTATGTATAGTTTCATGTGGTTTCATGTACACGCTGTATTGAATATTCTATATTTAATACCGTGTTGCATTGCTTTTTATTTCCATTACGGATTTGAGTTCATTAAATGATTATATTCAGTAAATCATTGTAAAACGAATACATCCAGTCTATTTGCGAGATCACGGTTTTAGTGGAGCTTATTTAACAAACATGCTTATGTAAATGCATACAGTGCTTGTTCCACATTGGTGCTGTAGGCATCTACCTTTCATTAGCTTGGAACCTCTTACTCAGTGGTTTGCTAATAGGTTCTATGATATAAGGAGACTTACATAGAATCTAGTGAAATGTTAACTGCAATTTGATAGCAACAGGAAATTTAATTACCTACATAGTTCCGTAGCAATACGCGATGTAAGCTACACATACTTGTATATAGGATTTGTTAATGTTCTAATGTTTAATTTATGTACTATATAATCAACTACATTTTACGTATATTAATATGTATTTCAGGAATAGATAACCTATATGAAAATAATTGTATCCATTAAAATTGGTGGAGGTGTTTATGATGATAGACGAATTGTTTGTTCAATGTCTATGTTTTTAAGTGACTGTTTCAAAACTAATTTGGAGTGCCTTTTCCATGTTTTACACCAGTTGTTATGTAAATGAGTAACCGTTTGCAGTGTAAATATTTGACAGAATTCAATAGTAATTCCCTGGAGCCTACACAAAATTCCACGTAATCAGTCATGTATTTGCGCAAATGAAATGTTATAATTTTCGCGTTATTATTGGTGAATATATAATTATATATAATCTTTAAGCTGTTTTATTCATGTTGGGGTACAATTCCCATTTTTTCTTTTAATAATTAGTGCTTTCATTGTGCAAATTTCATAAAAATGTAATGAAATTAAAAACAATTATTTAGAAGAATTATATTCCTCATTTCACATCTATAAAAGTTTATCATTTATTTGGAAGTAAATGGAATGCAAACTATTGAACCTTGATGAAGCACGTGACCAAAATACAAACATCTTCTGGAATAAATAAACTAAAAATACTGTGAAGTTATTGGATAACGGATTTACTTCGTCTCTGGAATGGAATAAGTAATGATAGACTTACGGTGAATCTAGTTTAGATATAGGTTAAAGAAAGAGGTCTTTGGAAAGGTGTATAAAACAAATGAGAGAAAAATCATAGTATTATCATCCCTGAAAACTTAATCTAAAGTTTGATATAGTCTGTAATATTGTTAGCAAAACTAGTGGCAGCATCTAGGTTGAATATTACCATATTATATTGGGTCAGTTATACGCTCGTTAGTATGAAACAAAACAATACTATGCTTAGGAGCTTAGTGTAGTTAGTGATACAGGATAGCATGGGTTAGTAACTCATAACAAATAGATCATGTTACTCTTTGCTGTTGTCCGTATATTTGTCATATGTCGAATTTTATTCTGGTACAGGATAGCATATACTGGCGTTAATAATTTATTTATGACATGTGAATGATTTATTTCGATTGTTTCCGATAAATTTCTATCTATAATTAATTTTCTGATTAAATTATAGCCAATCACACCACATATAATAGAAATATACATATTATACAAATTAGCAATATTTTAATTGAAGATTTGCAATATATTTTCATAAATTTATAACTTTCAAAAATTTATTTTCAATATAAAATTGTGTTCTCATACATTTGACATTGTACACGAAATGTACAACTAATTGGCATTTAATTGGCTTACTTTCCGTAACTAGCCATTGCAGGTTTATTTAATATTAATCCTGTTTAAACGATTAAATATACCAAGCAAGTACTAGTTAAATAACTACAGTGACGTATACAGCGTTGATACTGTCAGAATGACGCTGTAAAATCATGTATCGCATCTATGTTGCGTAATTTTAGTTGAAAAACTGTCTGTTCCATACATTTTTAAGATGCCAAGATGTCATTTTAACTGAGTAATATCAATATTAGTACCAATATTTCATCAAAAATGTGTTTTTGATGTGTAATTTTTCTGTTGCATTTCAAGGACCATAACTTTAGACTTCCGACATTTCATTAAATTCTGTCTTTGGATTTGGACTGGAGTGGAAATATTAAATGAAAGCTGTCAGATAATTATAAAATCGGCCTTTTTTTTCTTTTTGAAATATAAATACCTAAAACAATCTTGCTCTTATGTTAATATTCATTTCTTAATTGTATTATTTTATACCATAGTTAAGTTAATTTCGACATTAATTAAAAAACTTGTGTTTGTTCGAGGCAAAGTTAAAAATTAACTTTTTTTTGCATGAATTAGAACGTAAAATGTGATTTAACTGTATGAAAAAATATTAAACATTCTGTATAAATTCTGGTGTGTAATTAAGATTTATTTTCATAATATATCACCATAAAATTACAAAATTTATTGAAAATATGATTGAAAATAAATTATATCATTAATAAACGTTATGTTTGATGGATATTCGCCTGAAAACACAAGATATAACGCCCTTGAGAATATCCTGTAATAAACTTGCCTCCAGTGCTTGGTGCAAAGATAAATCTTGAAAGAAGTAATGTTACGTGAGGATATTATTTTTTCCAAAACAACTTTTGCAAATGATGAACTGATGTTGAAGCTGATGGTGTCTAAAATTTTGGCTTTAGCTCTAATAGAAATGTTGATAACAATTTTATTCCAATAGAGGAGGTTTTTTTATTCAATATCATTGAAAATGTCCATGCAGGAGACATATTTATTCAAATAGATTGTCTAGGAAAGTCTGGTATAAATCTGCCATCTGGCATATCTACATGTTTTGAACTTTGGTACCTTCCAATCGACGATATTGGTTTATCGAGTATCCTTGACGGGTGGATATGGTATCCGATATTTGGTGCTCGGAAATCGCTGGCAAGGATATAATCTTCTCCATGTTTTCACTGTTTTGTCTAGTGAAAATTCCAGTCTACATGGCCGAACAAAACATATGTGACGCTGTTGTTTCAGTAAAATTTCTTTTGCTCTACTTCCTTTATGAAATGGTACCAGGCAATTTTTGTTAAAAATATTTCACACTGTTAGATATATTTTATAAAAATAGATACTACCTTAATTTAAAGACGTTCATTTAGTAAAAAAAATTCTAATTAAATTTATTTCAGCTGCAAAAATGATGCAATTTTCAATAATGCTACAACGTTATTCATTAACATTTCATTAAGTAACTCTGTACCTGCTGTACATTTTTAATTATTGTTCGACTGTAAAAGAAACTAACGTTATAAGAAGTTTTAAACTCGATCAAGTCAAGCTTCGGCCTGGATATTACTTCATTTCAGGAAAATCTGCATCAGTCACATAATCCTTGTAACGTCATGTCTCAAGTGAATACATAATTGTTTGCTACAACTAGTATGTACAGGTAGGATGCTGAGTGTGACTGTTTGTTTATGTTCCAGGTGGGCTGGCGACTGACAGTTCAGTGGCTGGCGGGCAACTTGGCATGCAAAGTGTTTCTGTTCCTGCGTGCATTCGGCCTGTATCTCAGCAGTAATGTGCTGGTATGTGTGTCGCTTGACCGATACTTTGCTATTCTGCATCCCCTGCGGGTCAACGATGCTCGACGACGAGGGAAATTCATGTTAGCCTGCGCGTGGATTGTGTCGTTACTCTGGTCAATGCCACAGGTGAGTTTGACATGTGCGATTCCTTGCAGATGACAGCATATGACAACATTGAATTACGTGCAATTACCTGTCAACTCGGTCAACCTGCTCATTTCACTGTCAATTCCCTCGACCTATATACACGTATATATCTTTGTCACACGCCATATCACCACCACTTTTCGTTACGTTTGCTTTGTTGCCGAACTGGAAATACATTGCCACTTTTTGTCATGTGTTTTTTCTTTAAGGATATTTATATAAACAGACGGTATTTTCGTATTTTTACAAGCTTATATTTTCACTTTTGTCGTTTATTTTCTGCGTGGGCCCGGTAAATAGAATTAGAACACTCACACACACATTGAATGGTCCATTAGGTTTTCCAAAACATCCTCTTACTCAAGCATCTTTGAAGTAGGTAAATTAGATGTTAAGTACATAATTGTGAAACATACTGTATGTATAAATGTATTCACCAGCGCATATGGATACTTAACTAAGTACATATATTCATAACGAAACTAAAACTCGGTTACGAATTATAAATTGCTTGAGAGCATTAGTCGTTTAATATTATACAACATAATATAATGGTGAGATACTTCAATAAATAATAAAATATCTTTCAGCGTTTAGTTATTTTTATGAACAGAATATATTAACTTTCTGTTGTTTGAAAGTAAAAGCATTTGGAAATTTCTCATTTATTTAATAGATTACCGGTTGGAACGCCCATTAACTTAAATCAATTTTTAATAATACATTCCAGAATCTATACTGTACATTATTTAAGATTTAATTGAAGAAAAGTACTAATTTTAATTAATTTTAAATTTTAACTTGAATATGGAAAGTGGAATTAATAAATAAAATTTTAAACTAACAAAGAAAAGCTGTCAATTATTAATGCAGAAATAAAAGGAAATAATAATTTATTAGGCTGAATATTTATACTGACATTCTTCGATATAAATGTTTCCATTGAACTGCCATTCCCGAATTATAAAAAAACAACGTTCGCTTTAAAATTTATATATTTCATTACTTGAACTTTTTGTCTACATAATAAATCCATTAATTTAATTTCACTTGATTCTCTGGTGCGCCACTTTCAAAATCCATTATAAATTCCGACAAATTTTGTCGAAAACACAAGGTACTTTTTCACGAGATGTTTTAAGTAAAAATTAATGCGTATTTTCCAAGAGGGGTAACAGATTATTTATACACTCATACTGGTATATTTTTTCGTTTAAAATGTCCGATTGATATTTGCACAATTAAATATTAAAGCCTACCTTCAGTGCAACAGTGGAAATTGTATCGTTTTTATATCATGTTTATACATATAGTATATTATATATGAATATGTTTTGTAATGTTTGACAACTGAAAATATAACGCTTGATAGAATTTGGAACAAATATAAGTTCATTGGAATATTTCAAGCGTACTATATTATATTTTATTGTGATATTTTCCATTATACACCACTAGTATTCTATGATTAAAACCCGTATACATCATCGGCGAAACTTCTCGTACACTTAGTTTGTCATCACAAATGGCGGTACACTTTTTGTCAACATAATATTTTATTGTATGTGCGCGTACAGATATTTTCCATTTCAAATATAAAACAAAGTGGAACTTTCGTTTCACAGATATCTTGTCGCCTTTTCATAATGTACGTAGGCAATGCCACATTAAATGTTTGCTCTGGTGAATTTTATAATTTGTCTGTCTCATAATAAAGTCGGCTCAGAGCAAAACACGGAGTGAGATTTGTAATCATGTGTGGTTATAATTATATATAAAACATAAATACGCAAATAATATCTACCTGGTGGATTTTGTCGCCTCGTTAAAGTTATTCAATAAATTTGTTATCCATACATTATTATTGAATTATATTTTGTTGGGTAAATGAAATATTTTCATCGAACTATTCAATCTACTATTTCAGGGGTTTTGTAAATTTAATTGAGTGAGTTGAATGGAGTTAGTACACAAAAGAAAACGTGTGTATGCACACATATTTATTGACTACATTACATGAAAAGCCAACTTCAAAACATATTAGCAATTTTTTCAATAAATGCATGAAGTTTTTGTCTGAGTTGATAATTCGCAATTAGTGAAACTTTACCTTGTGGAAACTTAGAGCATTTTGTACTTGAATTGACGCATAATACAATAGGCAGATTCTATACAGTCATACTGAGGTTACACGCAATTCAGGAATAGTCAGTTGATGGAAGTTTGGAATCAGATTATGTAAGATATAATTTAGTGCGAGGGTGGAATATTATTCAAGTTTCAGGTAAGGTAAACTGTGTTCAGTGACCTATTTCGAAAAGAATATTAAGTAAAATTTCTGTAAACACAAATTGAATATTTACATATTTTCCTTTGTCTTGAAAGTTGATTCTTAACGTTTATTTTCTCGTAATTTTTGTCCGTCAATATTTAATTATGTACCTGCATGATAGCCGGATTTGTTTCTTCCCGTAAGATACCCGTTATAATTGAATATAAAATTCAATTTTCGTTATTTAACAGAATTTTATAAGATTTTATTGAAAAGCCTATGATGTGCAAAACTTAATTAAAAATTTGCACAAAAGACTAACTCTTCCTTTCGATCTCAGCGAATTTAATATGTACGCAATACAATTTGTCACGGGCCTAATTTTTAATACGATACTGACGGCTTTACGTGAAGTTCAGTGTGAAGAAACAAAAGATTATACCTCTGCCGTGCACGATTTTCAGATAGAAAATAATTTAATATTTCATGTACCTGAAAATTCAATTATTCACAATCTTCGAAGATACAATTTTGTGAAATTTTATTATGATGTAATGCTCTAGTGAATATGGCTTTCGATATGTAGTTACTTCATCATACCCTTATATATTTTCTCTGATCCACTATGAACATAGCTGGGTACTGTTTTAGTTTGTGTCCTATGAATTTTGGAGGGTTACTGTGCCTCAAGCAAGGGTGTATGATCTTATTGGATATTCGGTAACTCTACCTGAGTAAATACCCCAAGAAAATATCTTGAACAAATATAGTTATAGTTCAATGTGTCTACTAGTCAGGATCATAGAAATATGGACGAAATGTAGCGCAGAAATATATTACTTTTGATACTAAATTAAGAAATATGTAATTTGTGCAAAGTAACGAAATCTTTAAAAGTTTGCGTTTAATATAAAACATATTAATGAATATTTGAAATATGAACGCAGCTGTTTTCAGGATCCTCTCTTAATAAGGATGAATGGGAAGCACATGCGTCCGCTTTCTAACTGTAAAATTATCTTGTGCAAGGAAACCGTTACTTGCCGGATACTTTGTTGAAAATGTTCATTGAATTAAAAGGAGTATATACTCTCTGCATGCAATAAATCCTGCCATGTCAATTAGGACACAAAGATTTATTGTTGAGCCAGTTTTTATACCTCGAGAGGCTCTTTTTTATTTCTTTTTTCATTTAGCTCAGAAAGCGAAATATTGCAAGACATTTAGTACTGACGAGTTTACAATGTGACTGCAGATATCTGAAGTTTCGAATTTCCTTTCAGTATACATGACAGAGGAAACAAAGTAGAAATTAATAGGAAAATTTCAATGATATACATTTTCCGTACCACAGCAAGTTAAGCTTTATTACATGTTAAATATTGTAGAGAAAATTAACAAGAAATACATATTTAGTGCAAATGAATTTTAAACTCGATTAAAGTTTTTTCACATTAATTTTGATAGCACCATAGTGTATTCTGCAGTGAAGGAAAATATTTCAAACTGGTAATTTTCTGCAGGTATGAAACATATTTGTATGTTCTTTTTGTAAGTATCGTATATCCATATTGATGGAGTACATTCTAAGTCTAATTTATGCATGAAACTGTATTGTATTTCAGTCGGACAAAGACAAGTGATGAGTGATGATACACTGTTAAATATTCCTGCATGATCTGCAGGTAGGTTAAAATCACACAATGTGTATATACAAAAATGCGCATTTATACTTTACTTTCAAAGGCTGAGCTTTGTACGCTTGACCTATTGGCATTATATTACTTGTTCTTTGAGCGTGACGTAAAATAATTAAAAGTTCTATAATATTTGTCATTTATCGAAAGATGGCATCTAGAATTCAATATATTTTTAGATCAAACATAAAATTCAGGCACCGCAAAGATTTGAAAAAATATTCAGTGCTTTAGAAATCATTTTTTAATTAAGAGCTTTGTGTATATAATTTCCTATTAATGGTCTTTTAATTTTGCTTCTTTGATAAAATTTCCTGAAAAGAAATAATATTCAACAAAGTTAAATATTAATCACAGAAACTAATATTTTTATGTATCGTACGCTCTCTGATTACAGGTTTGAATACAGCCTTAGGTCATATTATAACACTGTATATTGTCTTGTTATATTATTATAAAAGCAATCCCTATAACAGAACAGTCGGAAAAGAGGAGGAAATCTCATTATGCGAAAAATAAAACATGAGAAAGCAAGTATTTGGTTTTGCATTTCTTACTCTCTATATTTGCTACTTATTTCGATGGTAACGTATGTATATTTGCTAGTGAATATGTTCTACTCTGCAGCAGCCGACGGGATTGTTACATCAAACGTTACTTCTGTGTATGCTACCAGAATTAACTAAGACGTCAAACTAATTTCAGTTTGTAGGTTACTACAGGTCGTAGATGCTTTGCTATGTGAAACTACACTATTTAAATGCTTATACATAACCAGGTATATGTTTTGTGAACGATACAGTTCTCGGTTACATATGTTTTGACATGTAGTATTACATGTTAAACTGTGTTAAGCTTTACTCTCCCGTGTTCAAACTCAAACCACCAAAACAGCGCAATGTACGTTATTTGATATTTTCATTGTTCTAAATCCACTGGATATTGTTAAATGCACATATCACATATTAACATACAGCTTTTATTTACATTAGTTCCGCTACACATATAAAATAAAACATATTTGACAAATATTGCAAAATAAATGGAAAACCAAATCAATAAAAGGCCTTTTGACCAAAATGCAAATGTACTGTTGCCGGAAACCAATTTGTTGAATTGGTACAGTAATTTGAGAATGACATCGAAAATAATTCTGACCTTAAAATAAACAAAAATGTTCTCGTTATTTCCTATAGACAAAATATGTAAATATCCCTTGTTTCTTTGTTAAAATTCTAAAAACTGTTTTTGTGTTCTTGTCTTTCCAAGTCATTAAGGTAAAATTTACTTCCGTGAAAAAAAAAGACATTCTGAACAGTAGTATGTTTTATTTCAATGTTGCATTTTATCTTCCGTCTAATTACGTCTCCAATGTTCGTAAATTATATCAACACAGTTTCCGTCGTAAAGTCGTGCAGTTCTGTTGTTGACCGAAAAAGTTTTATGGAATGAACGATGAATATAGCAATCTACTGGAGCCGGAGCTTTAGTTGCAGTTTATTACATGTAAACTGTAGAAGTCCACAGGTCATACATGTTGCTGATATATAGGTGTGTGTTATATTGCTTCGAGACGCGGTGCGACATAATATTTACTGAAAACAGTCGTAAATGTGCTTGCACCAACATGCACAACAAATTCTAGGTGAATGTGTTGTGTACAATTCCGCATGAAATGGCTCCTAAAGGTTTCACACATATTCTCTGAACATTAAACTTTTATAAACAAATTATATTAACTGGAATATGTGGCGTTTCACATTTCTATCAATCGCAAATTTAAATCTCAATCAATGACCCCTCAGATTATTATTGTATCATACATTTGAGTTTTATTGGCTCATAATTTTGTAAATGTGTAAAATATAATGTTTCATTCGTATACATTAACAACTTTAATATCGAATTACATTTAGAACTTTTGTATGCCCACTAAAGTGTAATTAGAACGAGTATCTAAGTACTTTGATATTATATGTTGCTCTAGGGATTTATCCAAAAGCTCCTGTATTATCTGGCTTCGTATGTAATTTGACATAGGCTGGTGTCACGAATTTCTTGGGTCTAGCTTATGTAATTATAGATCAACAGGTTTGCTTTTAATATGGGAAGCAAATTATCTCGGTTGTATAACTCATGTATTTAAATAATAATATTGTTTACACTCATCTGATACAGTTAAATTTAAATTATACAGTAAATTGTATGCAGTTCACACAGATTCACCATTTATTGTTGACGCGACAATGTCATTTTGAAAGTCGTTTCAAATGCTGAATTTTTTCTCTCACATCTGAATTTCCCACAATGCAAAAGGCAGTCATAGACACAGAGAAGAATGAAAAACGTGTGTGTTGTATCTGTTACAAAGAAAATACAGTTTCCGAGTTCGTATTTTATGATAACAAATATAATCCTTTCCTGTGTTAACGATGTGTTTTGTTCCATATATTGTTGCAAGGAATTCGAGCTTTTGCTTATTTTGTTGTAGGCCTGCAAAGCTTTGAAACGTCTTTGTTCTGGATAAGCTTCGTGGGGCTTCTGGGCCTCTCATCTGTGAAATTTTTGAATGGGTTTATTGTTCTGTAAAAAATCGATGGACGAATAGAAGTATGAGTTTGTACAAATATGCAGCAATGAGGATGGCAGCATTTAATCATTTAACTTTAGCTTGAGTACTATTATAACTTTAATTTGAAATGATTGTAGTCGTTAGCGTCAAGATATGAAGAAAAATCACGACCAACACATTAGCATCATCTTGAATGCAGTAGTTTGATATATTATTCCACAAAGGTAGCGAAGTTTAATTTATGAAATATATCATTTCGTCGGACTTGAACTTAATAATAACTGTAATAAAAGAAACTAGAGAAGATATGCACAATGCTCATGGTTGTTCATAAAGTGTCGCTTATTCTGTAGTTAAATTCACCGACAAGGTGGCAATATGATAAGTCTAATGTGTATATCATGGCTAGCGTGGCTGTCCAGGGAGTAATATCTGCATGTGTATAAAATACAATTGGCTACATTTACTCGTGCATGGAAGTTCATGAATAATTCACAAAAGTTCCTTTTGTCCACAATAATAGCGCTGGAAAATCCTTCCTGGTAAATAATGTTTCAAGTATTAGTGGATTTTCGTGTTACTCTATATCGATTATTGACAATGGAGATGATTGATGTGTTGTTAATGATTTCTAAATTTCAAACAAATATAAATCAATGTTTGAAATAATTCTGACAGAAACTTTTTGAAAGTTACGAAACAACTTCCAGGTCACATTTCAGCAAAAACCAAAGTTAACATCAAATAATACTGATACACTTAAAGGTATCATGTGCATGATAATAATAATATTTATTAGCCTCATACGTTAAGTAAGTATGGTACAATTTATATCAACTTTTAAACTATTTGTAAAGTATCATAGAACGCTAGTTCATAATAATATACACTTTATGGCTGGGAACTGTAACATTTGCAAACGCATCTCTGTTTGAAAACTATTAGTGAGCGAATTAATTGTTACAGGCACATGTTTGTGTAACACTGGTTAGACTGCAAATGTAATGACAATTCATACAGACTGGTTCATGATGAAATTATTAATTTTAAATTTTACTTGGGTGTAGTATTTGTCAGTATTCAATTTTAATTTGACATATTGGTTTTTAACAAATGCCAGGATAACCAATAAATTGCGTGGAATAACAAGTTATTTTGAACAATATATTTGTTGGTTACATGTTGTTTACGTTTACTTGAATGGGTAACTAACGAGATGTATTTATGCATGTACAATGCTGCGATTGTGTTTACGCATTGCGTGGACACAACCAAATTAGTGGGCCATGACAGTATCATACCATCAAATGAATCAAATATACCGATAACAGGAAAAGCTCCACAAACGATATGTCATAATGGTTGATGATACTATTAATTAACTGCCAGTTCATCCGTGGATTTAGTCATTATGCAAATTATTTGATATGTAATCAAATCGATTGGAACTAGAGTATATTAATGAGTCAAATAATTTCAGTTTGCAAGTTATGGTGTATAATTGTTAATATATTTCAATAATACAGCAAGAAAATCATTAGTCGATGTATAATATATACAAGTTGTTTAAATTTTCATTTTGTTTTCTAAATACGCAGTTGTCAGAAAACAGTTTCAATATAATTATGTTGTCGATCTGTGGAAATATTTCCTGGAAACTATACCGGCTAAATAAAATACATTACCGTACAGTGCATAAGAGAATTGATAACGTGCCGAGTCTAGCACGTGGAAGCTGTACAGTATTAATTGTTAGCACCATTTCAGTGTCAAACAAACATGTACTCAACTATTTCATGCAATTGATACATGCAAATTACAGCTCTGCACAACGTATATCCAGTAAAATTTAATTCACATATTCATCTGCTCAGCTATGGCATAAGCATGTAACTATGTAAACTGTCCACTCCCAAATGTATATTTGATTGGAGTGAAATATTAAATGATCCATGTATTGCAAATAAAATAAAATAATGCTATGTTATTTTCCTATAATTATTGATTGATTTTGCAAAAATTAATTTCGTAAATTTTAATGGTAATATGAAACTTTAATCCCTGATAAAGGAAATTTTGAATAAAATAAATTGGAAAATCAATGCAGTATTCTATATTGTATATTACAGGAAATTGATAGAAGAACAACAGAAATTATGTTATACAAGGAGTCGTACTCTTCCAATCTAGTTGTAGTATTTGTCATGGTAAATATAGAAAGAATATCGTGCATTTGCTAGCAGCACAACAAGATTCAGTGCATTTCGTATAGTGCATCTGTGAATAGAAAATAGGATACCTACTCTGGTTATACATCCATCCAAAAAGCTTTTTAGTTATAGCGAATTCAAAATTTAACAACGAAATATGAGTCACTTTAAAGTTTTCAAACTATATATAAACCATTGGAATATTAATAAAACTATTACAGTATAAATCTGGGAATATATAAATCTGAGAACAAAGTGAAGGACTCGAGTTTCAAATTTTAATATCAAAAGTCTGGTTACAATCGCCATATTCAAATAACTCTGGAATATCCGGGTAAATATGAATGAAATGCTCATACATATTACTTCCGATAAGTTTCTGTTCATGTATTCTAACTACTAAAGTTATTACTGGTTATAACTGTCAAAGTTTAGAAAGTGAACTTTTATAAAAGTAAAAAATTTACTTCCGTAAATTGTTAATTCATCCCAATACTTTTTGAATAAATTTGAATATCTCAATTATTTTTCAAATATTCAACTAAGTTCAACAGTAAGATTTGTAAAGTTTTGTAAATCAGATTTAATGTAACATAAAATAGAAAAAGTTGTATTTCGTGATCAAACTACATAATCGACTGGGATTAGGTTGAATTATAACTTAGAGACACACAACAATGTATTTTGTTGAAGATGAATGGTTTTGTAAAGTTTGTGAATTAATTGAATGGAAATTTGTCTTACGGCAATTTGAAGCAGAATGGCGAAGCATAACTGCTGAAGTTCAGTTATAGTGTAAAGTAGCTGAGATGTGGAAATATTGGTTTTGTCAATTGTCTTTCAAGTATAAAATCTTCTAGGAATTCTAAATGTGCGAATATATATATATATATATATATATATATATATATATATATATATATATATATATATATATATATCGGTTTGTCAAAATGTCACCTCTGATACATATCACATACGTATATTCCCGAAAGATAATATTACAGAATATCGTATATAAATTACGTAATTCACACATCATATTTCCACAAATGAATAATGAGAAATCAATACTATCACGTGAATAAAAACAAGTTTTTAATAAATAACAAAAATAGTTTCACGTATTTGACCTTGTTGACACTCTCATTTAATACGATTATATGCGAGATATGAATGGTTCAGTAAAAAGTATTAAGTTTATTGTATTTTATTTTGTGTTGTGCATAAGTTTAATATAAAACTTTAACATAAAGAAACTGTTTGCATATACCGTATAATAAAATCAGTATTGCAAAAAAAGCAAATATTTATTACACAAGTACTTAGAGTATTATACGCTGAAAGCATATAATAGATTCTGTTTCATATTTCGCAAAATGATGAATGATGCAAAATGATGATTTAAAATAATTGTAATATGAACACGGCTGATTAACATGTTCGCAGCAATTATTTCAGTCAGGCTCTGTTCAATATCAATTTAATAATAATCAATTGATATGAATTTAACAATGTATCATTGAATTATTTAGTAGATAATGCATGGTATGGATCCTTTTCGATATCCTTATGCACTACCAGTTATATTCAATGTTTGTTAAAACATACGCTGTAGGAATACCTACCTGTATGTTTTTTTAATATTCCAGTGACGCTTGTGATGTGAATTTATTTAATTTATAATGCATTTAGAGTCAGCAAAGTTGAATCTCGTATTTCCATAATTACGTTTGCTCGGTTACATTATGCAAAACCGCATACACTTGCTGTATTTCAAGAGAAAATGTTTATTCTATTTTGTATTCAGGAACCATATTCTTTGATAAATCTAGCGCCGTAAATGTCCAAATATTTCACTGCATTTAACGTACGTTTCATTGCGATTAAATTTAGATTTTTATTTTCTACATTTTAATCGGGTTCTTGTGCACAGTAAGGTACGATATTTCAACGCAATAGTTTTCTGTAAAACATGTCTGGTCACGAAGGAGAAATGTGTTCCGTGTATGACTACAATCAATCTTACTTCAAATAATTTATCACATACACATGCAATTCCATTAAAGTGTCTGATTAAAGATCTGTCGAATTTAAAGACAAATGTTTATTTACTTTGCAGCATGCAAATTGCATGATTATAGACGTGACAGTAGTATATTTTCTGTTCTAGCATGGGATTCAACAAAGATTCTCAATGCATTACATTCTGCATTTTTTATTTTCCAAAGCTTGCATACTCTAAGTTAGTTCAGCTGTGGATCGTAGTATTTATTGCCTGCGACATTCGGGACACAATGCAACACTATTTTTCCCAAATAGTTCATTGTTAGTCAGTGTAACTTGTGTCCTGGATTGTGGAATTCCATTTAACTACGTGTTTCTCCACTTGGTTCTACATTTGCCTGATCTACATAGGCGTTAATAATGATATTTAATGTATAATACACACACACGTGTCCTCAAAAATCATCCGATTCATTGCGTCATGCAAAAAAAAAATGTTTAAGTTCTAGCACCTATTTTCAGTTATTGATAAAAAGTCTCCATGCTTCGAGAGGCAAGTAGTTCGAAGGCTTCATGCTGAATGTTTGATGATGCCTTTGAAGTGAATTCAAGAGCTGAATATTATGACTATATTCACTTCAGAATTTGAACTTCTCGTTATCGTATATTCTTTGCATATAACAAGTAAATGTTTTGCAAAGATTTGAACACTTCTATGTCGCAATAATTTATTAACTACGTCGTTTGGCAGTTTTATTTGATAGAAAATTAATAACACAAATATTACACGTATAACATAGTATATTTAATTTATCCTAAATCAGTCAACAAATAAACCAGAAGAACAATCAACTTTTCATATTCTTACAGCATCAGTTTAAAAGAAGGAGGGTAAGAATTTTGTGAATGTTTTCAAAAAATTCATAAACTTTCTAATTGGCAGACTGTTCTGTAAACAAACAAAAAACGTAAGCAAAAAATTGTTTGCCGAATTTAAAAACATTTTTCAGAAAATCATGAGAGAATTTCAGAATACTCAATGGATATTACAAGAAAATTATTAATAGAATACTTTCAAAAGAAGTAATATGTCCGTATTATTAACTCGTCAATATTAGTTAAGATCACGAGTTCATAATACGGACATATTACTTCTTTTTAATAATATTGACGATGAACTTCGGAACTGAAAATATAATATTCTAATACTTTAACGTGACATTGAATATACGTAGTATGAATAAGTACGCTAACAACTCTATTGAATAAATATTACTGTAGAAAGACATTACAGAATTCATGACCTCATTTCCCTGTTACGTGACAGCGCAAGTAATTAAGAAAAAGGTAGAAGCAGCTGGAATTCTATGCCAGTGAATTGCGGACCTCCGTAACTGAGCACCCATAAATGTAACAGTGTGAACGTGCCTTAACGATCTAATTATCATTCTTCACAAGTTAACACATGTTCTACATAGTTTCTACAAGAATCATAGTTTAAGTTTAAATATATTCTTTGACTCCGCTAAGGAAGTTAAAATCTACAAGAAGAGAAGCCTTAGTGTTATATTTACGAGATCGCATGTACGAAATGTCATTTTATATGAGTTTTATGTTCCACACAAGATTTATCACGTGCTTTTCATGAAAATGTACGCCTCGGTTCCGACGATTGTGAAATGCATATTTTATTCCAAATGTATCACGTTTTCACATGTTCATTTGAACATGTAAACTGGATTCACATTGTTTTTTTTTTAGTAATTTGGTTTTACACAGTGGTTTCTTTTAACCCTACATGTCCTGAAATATTATTTTTAATATTGACAAACAAGATTAAAGATATACAATATTTGAATATTCTGTAAAACCTGTGTATAATAAGAAAAGCTATTTTGATGTACGTGCTAACAAAGACGAAATTTGGTTGAGACATCAATTATTTTCATGCCTTGAACATTTATTATATGTCATGTATATCTACGGTATAGAAATGGATTATTGATTTTTTTGAGACGCAGAATATTTTCACAGATTTTCCCATGCGTTCGTAATAACTTGTTATTATGATAAGCAATATTATTGCGTAGGCTAGTGTATACTTTCATTTCTCCCATGTGTATAGATAACAATTTATCGTTAGATGTGGGTTTTGCTATAATATTTTTAACATTTATAGGTACAAAAAATATTCATTACTGCGTTCAAATAAAAGAGATGTAACATGGCAGTACGTTTCATAATTGAGTCAGCAGTTTATGAAAGATTAATCATACGGATGTAAAATTCATATATCCAGTTTGTAGCATGCATTTGTGTAATGAAGAGCGATGCAGCAATTGCTGGTATGGACGCTATCAGAATTGAAGTGAGCTTCCTGGAATCCGTGAAGTATTATTTAATGCATTTGGGCTTCATTTGACCTAAGCTATTTCATTTCCCATTTAGGTTTGTTAGTTCTATTTAATGACTCGAGCAAGGAATTCTAAAGCTATTCAATAATACAGAATGTGCACGTGTCGAAATTTACTTGAATACTTGTATAAGTAAACAGTAAATTACCAACGATGTGATTAAATATTGAAACAAATCCACGTGCATTTCAATGTCGGTGTGTTGGAGACATCTTTCTTGATGCACGTGATATTTTGCTAAATAGACACGTGCGACTCTCCGCTTGATTTAATATTTATGTTCTTCCTTCACAGAATAATGAGAACTTTGTTTACTTCTGCTGGTGTTGTTTAATCAACAGAATAAGCTCAGTATGTTTAAATAATTACTTGCATTTGAAAATCTATGATATTCTCTATAGTATTTAATTGTTTTCGATGCTTTGTCTGAGTTATTTGTCGATATGCACAATAGTATACCGTGTGACAATGGTATTTATGAGACAGAATATGGGGCAGATGTGTGAGAGCTTTGCTTCATTCTATCATTCAAATGACTGGATTTTTACTTTCAAAAAAACACGAAATAAAAACAGACAATGTAATAATTCTTATTCTCTAACTTGAAATTATTTTCCTGAAATGTAACATGTATTATAATCCTTGATAGAAACTCGAATATATTTTTCCATTTGGAGTCCACTGGAATGAACTAGAATTTAGTGGATCAAGGCTATTTGGAATGCTTCGCACTGTTTTAATTTAGAAAAGTTTTTGTATGCAGTTTCTATAACTCTGAATGAAATTCCATTCAACTTTGCGAGTTTTTGCACACTGAATTAGCATACCACGAAAATTGAATTTCATCCCACTGATGGTTAAAAATCGATGAAACTTTATGTAAATAGAGTAAAAGTTGTGAAAGATTTTTAAACCATACGAACGCAATGAAAGTGTTCAATGAATATTGTCACTTTTTAAATTGTGATAGTAGAACACATAACGCAGGTATGCATTATGTTATCTGACAATTCAAACTACGTATGTAACATGCAACTAGAATGCCGTACCAAGCTGTAATTTATTTATGATAATGTGAGAATTTCAGTTAACAATGATGTCCAGACCGCTGGAGTTGACCTAGCTTGGATTTGCTTTGAATGCTAGACATCTGCTTGTGCAGCAACTATAGAATAGAAGTACCAGCATAACTACAAAACTAGAGTAGAGATAATTGATAATTCTATTTTGTAGTTACGTGTAGTGGTAATTCGTCTAGAGAGTAACTAAATCAGTTATCTTTCACAAAGTTTTTGTAATGAAATAACCCACTGTAAAAACTTTCTATTTTAATAGTCAAAGTTTTAATATTTGAAAATGTCGTCTGTCTTACGCGAAACGATATTCTGGAAGCAACTGTTTCAAATCTGCTTATAGCGAAAATGGTTCAACTGAAGCAAAAGCTGAAAGAGATCTGACGTTTTACAAATGGAGACGAGTGAATTTAGAACAATACTAATATAGGATTATTACAGATACATTACTGTATACTTTTACATAAACTGTATATATTTCTACGGACAATAATGAAGAAATTATTACCAACTGTATATGTTATTAATTGTTTATTCAATATAGAATTATAATCAAATTCCTATTTGAAAATGTCTCTTCCATTGACAAATGATTCACATTAATGCTGTCTATATTATTCTGTTACACTACATGTGTACATTATTGATAAATGTACATTAAATGACTATTGCGTGATATTTCTATCACATGTTACAAATACAATGTACAAGTGTTAATGTATAATCAATGAATGTAAATCAGAGATACGTTTTATGGTTAAATAATTTCTAGTTAATGTGTTTCACGTCCATATACTATAGACTAACACCATTTATATGAAAAAACATATAACGACATTTTTATAGACCCATGTCAAACTTTCTGCTCGGTAAACTGCTAAAATGATGAATGGTGTATTACTTCCTCAAAATAGAATGGGATTTTTTTAACGTTTCCTTTAAATTCTATTCTGATTATATTGTTAGCACAATCATAATACAAGCTTCATCGTTACGAGTTCTATTCGCATTTAAATCTAATTAAAAAATCAGCGCAATGAAATTAAGTATTATTTTGGAAACAGCAAAAAATTCGAATTGAATTTCTCCGGAAGTTTTACCAAGTTATGAGCAAGTGTCAAACAACATGATGTATTGTTATGGGAAACTCTAACATAACAAAATTATTTGTAAGCGAATTTCTAAAACGATAGTTGATATCCAAAGTTCAATAATACATTGGCAAGTTGCACTGTATCTGCATTGTTGCGTAGTGTAGTGGAATCAATGTGGTAATGAATTCCCGATTATCTAGATGAATCACAGTTGAATGCATCAGTAAACATCAACGTTTCGTTTAAAAGCAGTAGAATCAAACAATATAATTCAGTGATGATAATACACACATACGAGAGGTTACCCAAAAGAAATCGGAATTATTTTTTTTTTAAATAGAACATTTTTTTTTTAAATTCATCTTCTGTGATGCCCGAGAGCACCTCCGTCGTTTTCTTCTTCACCTCAGCAACGTCGGCAAAACAGAAAACGAAATAAATTAAAAAGTCGCAGGGGGCAAGCTCGGGTGAGTAAGGTGGGCGTAGCACAGGGTTTATGCTATTTTTTGTCAAAAATTGACACACAAACAGAACTGTGAGAACAAACAAAACCATTCGCCCGACTGCCACAAATCAGGCCTCATCTTTTGCGCAATCTTTTCAAAAGATTCTGGTAGAAAGCCTCAGCTCCTCAACTTCTTCAATGGACCGTCGTCTATCTTTCAGGATAATTTCGCCATTTTTTTCGCCGTAGAAGGACGACCAGAGCGAGGTTTGTCATCAATTGACATTTCGCCTCTTTTAAAACGGAAAACCCACTCAAACATTTGAGTTTTCCTATTAGCAACATCCTTCTAGATCGTTTTTAACATCTCAAGTGTTTCTGTACCAGATTTTCTGAGCAAGAAGCAAAACTTTATGGAAAAAACGACGAGCGCGGAAACAATTCACACAAATCGAATAGAACCTTTTTTGCGACGATGATTGGCTTAATGAGTGGTATGAATAGTACTCTATACATCCCTAGCAACAAAACACGATACTACAAAAACTCCGCCCACTACAACATCAGTCCGGTTTCTTTTGGGTAGCTCCTCGTATTATATATATATATATATATATATATATATATATATATATATATATACAGTGTGTCCCAGCGACTACCATACATAGGGAAATTAACCTTGGGAAATTATATAAGGATCAACTATTGCCTTGAGCTATATGCATATTCTTTCTGAGTGGCAAAAACAAAAGATTTAAAACAATGAAATTTACTTCTGTCAAATAATTTTACATTACATAATTATTTAAAGGAATTTTATTTAAAATAGGAAATTGGGTGCGTCAATTGCCTTCGCAAAAGTAATAGAAACGGAACCCAGAATGATAACGAAGTAGATATTTTGCCAGCTGTCGAAGTATGAGGGAAATTACAAATAATTTCGGTGAATCACCGCACTCATAAAAAATACAAATATTTTGCTTCAAAATATTACACGCTGCTATTAGCAGCAGATAGTGAAAAACTAACAACTTTTATGAATTAATGTTTAATAAATTTCATGCTTTAGAAAATATTTGTTTCACTGACGAGTACACATTTACATTAAATGGGGAACAGAATTTTATGACAGATGGGAATACATTTGAACATTTCATTGATTAGTACCTGCTAGTGATATTGAATTTAGTGCTTAACTGTTGTGCTTTTCTTCGTTTTTCCATTACAAAATACAATCTCTTAAGCTTTGTGTTGGTGGTATGTATTACTGAAAATCATCCAAATTTGTTTCTACACAAACTTTATTATAAAATAATAAATATAACCATATTATTTATTTCTAAATATTATTTATTTGCAAGAATATTGATAATTCAATGGTAATAATTGTACTATTTCAGCAAATTTAAAAAATAACAGCAATCTGACAGTTTTAAATTTGATTAATTCAATTACCTACTGTTTAATTTGTGCTAATCACATGTTTAGATACAGACACAGCAATACTTGATCCTTACATAATTTCCCAATGTTAATTTTCCTATGTATGGTAGTCGCTGGGACACACTGTATATATATATATATATATATATATATATATATATATATATATATATATATATATATATATCATACGTTAATAGCTTCATACGCGTTAGCATCCATAAATTTCAATCTTCAATATTGCCAACTTTTTTCGTATTTTGGTAATAACGGAACAGAAAATAGGCTGTTCTATGTCGGTTTATAGGACGCAGCAGAAAGAATAAAAAATGGTCCATAACTAATACGAATGAATAGCTACTCTGCAAATTTATACTTATAAATGGAATCTGATTTGAGAGAAAGGAGACGCCTGGGAAGTTCTTTAGACAGCTGTAATAAATGTTTCAGAGTATTGTGTTCCACGTGTCGCCTCATCCCAAATATCCATCGTTCTACCAGTGCGTCTCGTTTGGATTTTTCACATCTACGAAACAGGAGATGGCGTACAATTTGTTCTGCGTGCTGGCCGTCTACTTCTTTCCGCTGATCGTCATCCTCGTCTCCTACACTGCCATTATGTGCGAAATCTCACACAAATCCAAGGAGACAAACGGTAAGTCACGAATGTAATATTCTCCTAAACGTAATTCTAGTTTTTTGTGTGGACAGCGAAATGAATTTAGGTCTGTGCGGGAATCAAAGATGTCCTCGTTTCCAATTTGAAATGTTAATATTGCAGTATTAATGCGACATTGGAAAATTTACTGTCATCATTGCATTCGATATGATGCAGATGAGAAAATATTGATTTTCTGCATTCTATTTTTTTCACACTGATATGTTGATTTATAGAAAGCTGGTATTTTGTATTTGAAATATTGCTGTAATATTTCTGTGTTAATGTCACATTGTGTTTTGTATATATATATTTTGGGAAACTATTTCTAAACATTATATAAAATTCTATAATATTCTATGAAATAGTTGTAAATATACATATTGTGGACCCTACTCACGTACCAAATATGTGTGTTTGGCAGTTCAAAAGAGCTCTAACGTTCGATCAACCAAAACTCTTATCTTAACTGTGTTGCTATAACAATGTTAGGAGAAAAAAGGAAACTCTTTTTGCTACAGTCAGTGCCTTTTATAAATGCTTTACGCGATACATGTTACCAATTATATGTTTCGCTTAGTTTTCTGAATGGTTGCTTCCACTTTTTTGCTAGCTGTGTTTACATTTTTCCGGATTCTATGCTCGTATATGCGGGATAATCATAATTGACAAAGAGATGGTTATTTAAACATAGCCATGTATAAATATTATATGAAATTGCTCACGTTACTATAGGGTGAACATACAGTATCCAGGAAGTGATATGTTTGGAAACGAATGTCTGTTTACATTGATTCTATTTGAAATATTCTTGCGGAAACTCTTCACCAATCATATTGAATTTGGACACGGCTATAGTGGAATATCGTTGAAACTGTTCTGTATCTTTTTTTCAGCGGACTGTTACCAGCCTGCAAATGGACGTATGCGTCTGCGAAGATCGGATATGACCAACATTGAGAGAGCTCGAAGTCGTACACTGAAAATGACAGTCACTATCGTAGTCGTTTTCGTCTGGTGTTGGACTCCTTACGTGGTAATGACCCTCTGGTAAGCAATAATTAGTTTATGACAAGCATCATAAACATCTTAAACCTGTCAAGAACAGATGACGTTGATAGAATATTCATTAAGTCTCAGCATATTTGTATTTTCAATATACGTATTTATAGCTGCCAAAAAATATTTTCCACCTTGTTTACATGCTTGGTTATTAATAATGAAAGCATATATGTAATAAGTATGGAGCACATTGGGGAAATAAGAAAATTAAGTAAAGGTCGCCAAACTCGCTGCTAGCTAATTACCTTCCAACGTACTTTACATATTTCAACGAACTCTTCATTTTCTATCCTGTCATATAGAGTAGAGTAGAGCAAAAAATTGATTAAACCATACGATATATATATATATATATATATATATATATATATATATATATATATATATATGTACATATATATATATATATATATATATATATATATATATATATATATACTGCACTGCAGCATACATTGAAAAAATCCGTTACGAAACAACGGAGAGGCAAAAAACGATATAATACTTTTGTTCGAATTCAATTACGAAAAGTTCTTTTTTATAGAAATTGAAGATTTATACCTGGAAATGTCTTTTCAAATGTTTTATTGTGACGAAAAACAGATGTGGTAATAATACATTTGTACTGTATGTAGTTCAAGCTACAGATTTCACTAATCTAATATTAATTTGGACATTCAACTTGTAGACGCTCTCTCAGATTGTCACCAAATGTTTTGGCATGTGTTCTAAATTGGTGTTAGTTGAAGGTAATTGAAATTGGCAACGTAATGATCAACATATGTAATTAACCTTTGATTATACCAGATTATACTGTATATACGAGAACAGATTCCGGGTACCAAATTATGCTTTGATTGTCAAAATAACAGCGTGTACGGATCCATCTTTGTTTGTCATATTAGGAATAATTATCTTTAATCCTGTGCCAACAACCTAAGTGGATGTAGCTTTTAACTAATATTATAAATGTAAAATATAAAACGTAAAGAATGTGTTTTAGCTGTAAAGTAACAAGAACAAAATGATATTTCACCTACAACATTTGAATTTCAATTATATATTTGAAGTAGAACATGGAAATAACAATGAAGTAAGTTTTCTTTTGTATGTCGTGAAAAAGGAAGGAATAAATTGCATATTTATAGGCATATGTCAATAGGAAAACTTATTAGAACTATACATTTTCAAATGCGTGGATGGAAATCATATAATTCATTCACTTTATTTCTTATTATCACGCTGTTTATTATTGTGTAACTCAGGATAAATTGAAATTTCTGTTACAAACGAGGAATGTGTCCTTAGCACATATTTCAAGTACATTTAAAGACAAAATAATAATTTAATTCTCTTGCCCATTGCATTCATGAGCATGAATTTTCACTTTTTCGTCGTTTTCTTATATGAATCGAAGCAGATAACTATTATTATCAGATGATATGTAAGACGATAATTTAGATAGTTTACGGAAAACTATATAAGTTAATCTGCAAAGTGAATTTTCTCTATTATTATTGTATAATTGAAATGATAACTACTTAAAGAACTTCTTCATTGCAGAAATAACACGCTAATATCCTAGACATAAAATATTTAACACTGAAATTTATTAATGCTCTGAAACAGAGAAATTAAAGCAGCTAATTGCTCATTCCGTTTCGTTTATAAAACTTCTCTCTACTATTTGAAAATTACTGCATCAGTTGTTTGCGAATATATATATATATATATATATATATATATATATATATATATATATATATATATATATATATATATATATATATATACGATATAATTTTGTTAAAGATTATAAAGAATGTATGAAAGGAAATTGGCCGAAGCATCTCTAGAGATTTATAAAAGACTGAAGCAGATCTCAAAGCACTAACGCATATCTGCTTAGCTGAAGAAAACTTCAAATATGCTGGCATAGAGTATATTGTTTGCTTTTTGAAATAATCCGGGAATATTGTTTCAGCATTTTCATAAGCATACTTCAATGAACTGTGTTCACATTATTTAAACTATGTAGAATGGTTTTTCTTTTCAAAGAAGTTAATATAAAATGTTACGTTAACATTAATATATAATCCAAATTAAGTCTCCTGCTATAATTGTGTCATTATATTGACAAGCACATCGTGACATCATTGCTAGAACAATAGTTTTGTGTTTCATTTGAGATGTGGTTCGGTTCTGTATTTGACATTTAGATAAACTTGTGCATACATGTATACGTGATACTTCTCTATGCAGTCTGCACGTGCTGAGAGGGAGCTGTCAACACAAAGCTGTCCAAGACAATTCCAACAATTTCGCTGTGCTAAATCATGTACTGTTGTAGTGATTCGTAATTAAACAAAATAGTGTTCGTATGATGTAATCTTTATATAGTAAATGTAATGGATTTTTACCATGGATATTTTTTTATCCTCGTTTAAGAAAACGAAAATAAAAGTAACATTGAATTCCAGTGTTACTCTTAAAAAAATTGCCGGAAAATAAAGGCAACGTTAGCAAGAATTTATATTCCTCATTCAGCAAACACGGCGCAGCTAGGAACAAAATTTTAGTTTCGTTAAATTTAATTTAAATTTCATTCCAGCAAATTTAGTATAAATGTGCATGAGATATTTTAATTAAAATAATTTGTTACATAAACAACATACGTACCGTTGTTAGTATACATGGAATTGTATAAAAAACAATTATTTTTCGTATAAAAATTCACATAACAGGACATTTTTAGCCGGTAATGCATTTGTGAATCATTTAATTCTTCGAGGCAATTAATTCAGTTATAATGTAAAGATCTCGGGATGTTTCAGAAATTACTACATATTATAAAAGTACGTTCAACCATACCATTTTCATCGCTGGTTAAGATAATGTTGATTATCCTAATGATTATCAGCAGCATCTGCGTACAATCTGAATCTGTGCATGGAAATTAATGTGATTAGAACTTGGTGAAATTCAATTAGGGTTTTTCCTTCTTTGCAAGTCAAAGTTCAATAAACTCATAGTAACAACATAAATAATTTACACATCTTGGCGTAAACAAGCAGGTTTCTATTTGAATTACCCCGCTATTTAAGCGTCACGATCACAGTTGACTTCTAAACAAATGCGGAACTCAATTTCAGCGACTGAACGAAAAGCTTCGAAGTGTAGTCTAATTTTGACAAGTTATTTTACAACTGAGTGTAATGATTTTGCTACCTTCATTGAACTGTGTAAACAGAGTTTGTTAAAAGTTATATTACGTTAACTAATCGTTCAAGTGCTTGATCCGATTTTCTGAGTAGAATTGTAGATAATTCAATTTCAGAATATTACGCGACATAATTCATCTTCATCGTGCGATTAATCAAATACGTGCTTGTGTAAAATTGATAGCAAAACTTTACTGGCACATATCATTTTAAATTTAAAATATAATCATTTGGGAACACTTGAGGATACTCGAAGTTGTAGGTTTGCACCAGCTCTGTCTTTTAATAATAAATGTTCTAGGTACATGTTCGACCGGGACAGCGCGGCCAAGGTTGCAAATTGGATACAAGATGCTCTATTCATGATGGCCGTATCGAATAGTTGCATGAACCCGATGGTTTATGGTAGCTATGCCATGAACTTCCGTAAAGAGTGCTCTCGATGTCTCGGGTGCTGTGTTATGTGCCCGCAGGACAGTCCCTCGCGACTCGCACGCAAAGGAACTGGTAAGTGAATAAGCCGGTTACACCGGAACTCTACGCCAATTTCCCTGATACACACACACACACACACACGCGCGCGCGCGCGTGCTATCAATGTCAGTCTGATGCCAAACTGAATCACTCGTCTGTATAACCAGATTACGTGTTACTATCCTTCCTACTTTGATGGCACGTGTTAGTAAGTACACGTCATCGAACTAATTTTAAACTTAATATTGGTGCACATAATCACCATTCTGTGGACAGAATATTTAATTTGTCAAAGAAGTAGATGTACTGTCTGTTTTAATAAACCCTGTGGTACAATAATGTCCCTGGTATTAACTAAATTAATGTCTCAAGTTTGACAGTATGAAATGAACGAGCCTAAGTTAGTGAAGGAACACCAAATTTAGCATAACGAACAACATACAATTACTTTATACGGGTTGTTCCGGTGGATACCCTTTCTCAGTGTACACCCTTCGGGAGAAAGTTCAGAAAGTTTATTCATCAAAAATACGGTTGGGTTTGCTTAAACAAGTATATGTAATATTCTAACAACATTTCTACATTTGGTTCATGTTTATTTATAAAAGAAAAAATGTTATATGAAGCCATACGCTATAATACCTCCTACATATTTTATAAAATACTTTTGTGTGTAAAATTCTTTTTCAAATATTTTTTGTATCATACATAACTGTACTCGAGCAGTAACTCCAGAAAAAAAGATGGGCAGGTTGCTGGAAAAAATTAAGGGATTTATTATTAAAATGTTTATACACCTACTACTGTAAGAGTTCATTAATATTAATCCACAGTTAAATGAAAAGGACATTTGTGTGCATATACATGTGTTCTCACGAGAAATACATATTCCAGCGAATATGCTTCTGTAATATTTCACGTTACCGAATTGGTATAAAATATTTCATAATTAGTTTTGTTGCTAAGCAGACCGTAGTGAGGATCCTCGGAAATACAGATACATTATTAATATGTAAATGTAAACTATAGATTGTATATAGGGTAAATATAATTGTACTTACCCTGAACATATTACTGAAGTCAATTGTGTAGTAAATTGCCAGGAACATTTGAATTCAGGTGTAGAAATTGAAATTAAAAGTGCTCCCCTTGTTGTTAAGCGCGAAAATGAGGGTAAGGTCCACCAAATTAGCATATTGCGAAGGGAGTATAGCGCAGGTTTCAATTAAGAACTTTCAAAAGGTGTTTAAAAACAACCAGAATGAAAATAATCTATTTTAACATTATTTAACTACATAATTTTTTTGTACATATTTTAACTATATTGAACTTTTATTAACATGTATGCAGATGGTATTGTATAACGTAATGTCAAAAACAAAATAATAATTCAATATGAACAAGTTCTAAACTCTTTTATTGTATTTCTTTTTTTAAAAAATACTATTATTCTATTTCATTGGATATAGGATATATGTGAAAAATAAATGAATTGCATCTGGACTGTTGGGAATGTTCCTTTCTCTCAGTATATTATAAATTTTGTTGTTCATTTTACAATTTAAAGGAAATCAATATGAAACAATTCCCATGGTAGTTTCATCTTGCAATATTAAAGAACTGGAAGAATTACAGACATACTTCGAATCCAGTGAATTCAACAGTATGTGTTTTGTTTGACACGATTATTGCATTTTCCAGTATGATAATAATTTAATGGATAATGAATTAGCATTTGATACGGCACATTGAACATGCAAGTGTCAATAAATACATATGCCCAATAATTATGGTATT
Source organism: Carabus problematicus (assembly GCA_963422195.1). Taxonomy (NCBI): domain Eukaryota; kingdom Metazoa; phylum Arthropoda; class Insecta; order Coleoptera; family Carabidae; genus Carabus; species Carabus problematicus. Next base: position 8,606,579 of record OY728590.1, read on the forward strand.
GTTCGAATCATAATTACTATTAGCTGGATGTGCAAATACATTAGCGATATATTATACATCAGCATGAAATTATGAGCGAAATTAATTTATATTAATGTATACAGTGTTATATAATAATATTATTCAGATATTAATTTTTATAAATGTACATGTTGAATGTTCATTTCATTAAATAATTCACATATTTTTGTTGGTTTTCAATAGTCTGTTTTTTCGAATGTAAGTAAATACACCAATGATTTCAACTTATTTAACAAGTGCAGTAATAAATGAATGAAATGTAATTTATACAGTTTGTAAAAGGTAGTTTGTTGATTGATTTCGATGGATTATTAGATACATAGGCTTAGTAAATATTTACGAAATTCATCTTTCGCATAATCGACAAGGGTATAAATGCAGAGAACACACTATTTCAATTTACCTGCAAAATTAGATTCATGTTTGCTCGGAGCAACGTTGGAATTAATGATTATGGTAATGAATAATTGATGAGGGATATCAGTGAAACATGAATGTTACGAATTAAAGAGTATTCAGTGTTTCACAATACCGTATATCTATATATGCATATTAATTTATATATATATATATATATATATATATATATATATATATATATATATACGATAATTTTTTTCCAATCCCTCATTTCCATCCACGCACTACAACTGAATTAAATAATAAAATTAACATGAGCAGTAGACAAATACAAAGTGTTGTCTCTATATTAGAATTCTCTTTGTGCAATTGACAGAAAATTTTACAATTTACTTGAATTTCATTCTTCAGTTACTATGTGTCATTCCTCTAACAGACAATTGGAACATCTGCTAGAATATGCAAGGGTTAATTATAAGATTTGATTGGTTTTCCACTCAGCTTGAATGTGCAAGTATCAATGGATTGTGAGACGGCGTAATTATAGAATAAAAAATCTCAATTACGAAGAAATAAAATCACGACACAAATAATGGAGCCATAACAATGACCATATTGCCTGTAATTTGAAACTACAATTTTTTGTTCCGCTGGTCGTCTACTCTATAGCTATTCACAACATATGAAGCTGAACTAATTTTGTTGTTTAGACATTAATTGCCAGTGGCTAGTTACCTAAAATCAAGCCACATGTATTCTCTGCTAGTTCTGGGTAGCCGTACAACACCGAAATGTGTTACTACATTGTAGACGCAGCATGTAATGTTTGGTTCAGGAGAAAATCACTGAATACATGGGCAGGGATTGGAAAGATATCGAACCTATCCTCTTCTAGAGCATGCTATAGAAGTTACAACGGAAATTTAAAGTATTTCGTATGTTATATCTGCGTGTATGGAAAATTTAATCAAATATGACATCACGTAAGTAAACGGATATTACAAAAACTATTTGATTTACATTCCGATAATATTATGCATATTTTCCGATATAGAATATATTATTTCTGTTTAACAGCTATACTGGAAAATGAAAAGTACGTCTGGACTATTTGAATATTGTTTTATGAACATGTCTGGTAACATTTTCAACCCATATTTACCTTTTTTTTACAAAAAATATTTGTTTATATTTATGTGAATAAATTACCGTAATCTCAACCGGACTATATTGAATAATTCTTTATTAAATAATGGTTTAACTAATAATTAAATGAAAATATAGGTTTCGTAAAAATACCATTTGTATGCAGTGCACAAATAATTCATGTTTATTCAGACTTTTGTCTGGCGCTGCATGATAAATGTTTCAGTTTGCAGGAATACGTTTATTTCCGTTGAATTGAATTATTTGTTTAAATTATATTCGACAAATATTGAAACAATATTATATGTTATTGCAAATCTTTTCAATTAATTTTTTTAAATTTAAATAAATACAATTAATTATTAGAGAGCTCAACATGAATATATGAACATATTTGAGAAAAGTTATCAGTCTCTAATTACAACTCATAATTATATGGGTGCTCTAGAAATCCTTGAAACTTTTTACCAGTTGAATTTTGTTCTCTTCTTTTCATAAAATAATGTTAATTAGTTTTGACACGACCTTTTTCTTCCAGTTTGAAAATATGTTGTACAAACTCTATAAACTAGATCTGAATATGAAGCTTGGAAATATTACAGTAATATTCATATCGCAAATGTTCATTTACTGTTGATTGTAGTGTATTATATGAAACTCTATCTTGAGAATTCAGTTTACAGTATCTGTGATTGAATCTAACGGAGGCAGGCATGCTTGCTGTAGAAAATTAAGTAAATACACACTCCGACACGGAACACGAATCATTCACACTCATTCTCTATTGGTCACGGGTTCTAGTAATTCCGGTACTATTGTGATTTCAGATGTCGACAACGGTGCAGGGCAAGGGGGTATCAAACGTCGCGTTATTAAATGCGTCTACACTTTGCGAAAAGGTAAGATACGTTCAGTGAAACCTAATCATTTAGTTGCTCATTTATTTAACTTTACCGGCTTACTCACATACACATAACTTCAAACATTTCCCACTTTGGGCTATCCATATTTGTATGAAATATTTGCATTTTTATCCATTGGACGTGATATTTTATCTACAAAAGTTTTAGTAAATTATTAGTTTATTAGTAGTGGATTAACAACAGAGTTCATTTCACATGATAATGTAAATTATACATTAGATACCCGTATGAAACCAGACACTAATGCTACAACATTCCCTAAATGAATGAGATATACCATTGAAATTATTCTGCATATTTCAACATTATATTGTGTACATAATCACAAATAATCCCGTATGATATCAAAATACATCTTCAAAGCTCGTCATTACATTGCTTTATTTCCGGGTAACATAATCTGAATATCGTTTTATAATAATGCAATTATTCCCGGAAAGGCTGGTAATATATTTTTTGATAATAGCAACTGCAGTTTGCACAGTAACTATTATAAAAAAAATTGCAAGCGGCACTTGGTCTAGATATTATATAATTCCATAGCTGGATTAAAATGAAACTTTCTGTATTTCACAACCGTCGTAACAATTTCAATTTTCAATGAAAATACATAAGTACGAAGCAGTAAATCTGTTTTACACAAATTCTTATTAAATAACCGAGCCCATGTTTTAGTTTAATATTATAACCACGTTTTAAGCGGAAGTTTGCTAACTTACAACGAGATTTGTGTGAATATATGGTTGCCACGTGATTTCCATTAGAGCCACCGTAGCCATTTGGCTTTAAAATGATCAGAGATTCCAGAATAAATACTGCAATAAAACACAATAGTGAGACCTGCATTCCACAAGTCAAATGAACGATGATGAACAAACCAAATGTGTGCTGTAATTGTGGCAATATCCTTTCAGATTACGGGACATATCACAATCACAATCTGGAACCAGATTTCCAGAGAATTATGCCTGCTAGCTAACATGTACGTAGTCTGGAATTTAAATCTGTCACGGGTGAAATTGTCAAGCAGTATATACTCAAACGAGATCTAAAGAAGCCTGCTAAAGTGGCTTCTTGGTACCAAGTAATTTCAAATTATCCCGGGATACTCTATCATCTTATACAATGTTGTGAGAGACTGTCATATTTTTATTCCATACGCTCAGAATTCACAAAGTGTATAAGTAATGTGGCCCTTTTTGTCGTTGCTGTTATGTTACGAAAACTTCTATGTAAAGCACATGTTTTGCATGAGATAAATAAACACAAACTAAATGGGAATATTAAGTAAATATGATTTCAAGTTAACTTCACATTTCAAACATGAATCTGTTAATTCAAGTGTTAATGTAATAGGCCACTTTGAGGGAACACCTAAAGCTCCGTACGTTAACAAGCGATGGAAATTAAATCAACTATTTGCTCACTAACTTTGATAATATGCTTCATATTATTAGTTGTTAGTGGGAGGACTTTCATTATCAGTTCTCCAAATATTCGAGTATTTTGTACAAATCGAATTAAATGATAACTGAAGATCTGGAAGGCTAAAATACTGCGAATGACGAAACGTTCGATTCACGACGAATTGCATTACATTGTCGTAGGTACTTGACAGTAACTCTACAAGATGAGAAAATAGGATTTACTGCAATTGTGTCTATGCTGTGTATCCTGACAACACTACATATTCATTTACTTGCTTTTTTTCTATAATGACAATTACGATCTTTAGCAAGGAATTTATCGAGTCTTTTAGAGTAATACTTTCTGTATTTCTATGACCATAGCCATTTTAAAACCGAAATCATAAATTCCAAATAATATTTATTTATTGCGTATCTTATAAATCATCACTTATTATTTTGCTTATATTAGCGAAACTTTTCTTTTATAATAATTCATTCTACTCAACTTCCGGGAACATGAAATATAGTTCATTTGCAATTATAACCTAGCATATATTTTTGCAAAGTTAATGAGAAAAGTTATGATTTTATATATGTACGTTCAATTAATATGGATTATGTATTCATATTGTTTTCGTGATAATGTATAAATGGAAAATATTAATTTACATAAATTTGTTTTAATCAGAGCGTTATTTATGCATTTTTTTATACGCGTTTTGAAATTATTATTAATAACTGCCATGTTGACAATGATATTTTGTAATAATTAATGACTATTGCAAAATCCTATTTGGAAATACACTTTATACAATCTCACTACATCGTTATCAACGTTAATGCAATTAAATGCTAGCCTGTGAAAGCAAATGTATACTGACCCGTATGGATTTACTTTGATGGGTTATAAGCAGAAGAACCTTGAAATTTACTGTCTAAACACTGTTAAATCGTATTATCGTTTATTCCCAGGATTACGAACACTGGTTCCTAGTTCACATGCGAATATATACTTTCGTACTTTGAGTACAAACTTTGCCAGTTTCATTTAGTCGACGATAAACGTTAAACGTGGACCTCAATGAATTATCATGGTGTTTAAACAAGTCCCCCAGAACCATCTGGAATTAAAACAGACAGAACATGCGTGTCTCTACTATATACATTTATTTGTGTAACGGAAATAAAACATTAAAACACACATCATAATTCTTCTAGCATATGTGAAAGTGTTGAATTTGTTTCAGTTGGATCTGCCACTCGGAGCACGGCAATGTTACATGGTGTAATGAGATCACCGGCCGGTACACCTCAAACCGTCAACCATACAACCGGCAACCATCTAGCAAAGGTACGTTTAGTTTCACTTAAAATCATTTTACTAAATTTACGCGTCAACAACGGTTAACGTTTAATTAGCTATATGCAAATTAGAGTCATCAGTTTATTTTCTCATTTCACTGTAGCAGCAATAACAAGACCGCATTTGATCTAGACTTATGTTTCTATTTACGACTTTCATTCCATTAGCTTAATTTAATTTCATGAAACGGACGATATTCCATTAATATGTAGGAGATGTGATGAAGTATATTTTCAGAGATTTAGTTCATGGTAATAAAATTGATTGGATGGTATCTAGTTCACCTAGATATCTCAGGGTTCCAATTTCCAGCACAGGATAAAGCTATTTATCTCTTCTACCATTAATAAACCCTGATATCTCACGATAATCATTTCTGTCAGAAAGATTTCAAATGCTTCACAGGCTATACGGCCAATTCTGGATTTAAGAGCATCCTTGTGTTCTATGCGGTTACCTTTAATAAACAGCGATATAGAAATCGATGATTATCTGCTCGTTCCCACACTTCATAATCTTTCTTTTTATTAAATGTACTTCCAACTTCCAGTCATAAAGTTACACATAAAACTTATATTCGATGTCGTCAAAGGTAAAATGACTTTCGAGTGTATGCAATGTCATGTAAACATAACAGGAGGACAACATAGTAAGCGAAACTTCTTCTGACACCCAGTACATAAAAGAGTTTTTACACTTAAATGATGATAAAGTTGGTACGGGGGTTTAAATTTTAACACCTCGCTATCATGATTTAGCTTAGTGTAAAGTTAATAATGCACAAGTTTTCTACAAGCAGTATTTTCTAAAACGATCTTGTATCGTATTAAATTATTTACTCCGGTGTAAGTTAGTAAACCTAAAAGCAAATTAGATCAACGCTTTGGAACTAGAAGATCCAATATCTGACACTGATGTTAGGATAGTTTGCAATTAATTTCATTTAAAGTTTACCCAATATTGCATAAACAATTTTCAATATGAATAATAAATAGGTTAATATCTTACTGCAACTTTATCACGTTAAGCTCTAATGGATTTGTGTTTACATAATGTTATTCCAATATTTATGTATTTCTAGAACTAATTTAAAAGTAACTGGAACTAAATAACTTCTGCGGATGCTTTGACATTACAAGCGAACTGTATAAACTAGTTTCAAAATAAATATGTCATTGGAAAGTTGCTTGTAAATCTAAAATTAAAGTTTTCAAAGTAATCTCGAAGCTTACTTTGCTTATAATATCAGAGAAAAAGATCTTGTCTTCTTCTGCGTATTTTACATACTTTACTTGTAATAACATAAATGTTAATTTGATGTTATCAATTTGTTATAAAACTTTTAGAATTTGTACTGGCAATATAATAAATTGCGGGCGAATTTCAAATAACGAAACAATCCTTTTGGCCATTTAATCCTTCAGGAAAACTAAATTCCTGCACAATTTCATCAAAGAATAAAAGCAGCTTTTTACGTAATTTTTACTTTTAAAACAGTACATTAAATGAATTTTTGGAATACGCTACGATATTATATAATTCCATTTAGCAACAAAATGAAAGTATCGAATCTGGAGCACCAGTTACAAAAGCTATGCTCTGCACATATGTACATTGTACCTACATGAATGTTTATAAAGCTTAATGAATACATATAGTTTTAATTATATTTCCATGTTTGTTACAAAATGTACGCGCTATGATCAAAAAAATTGTGCAAAACTTTAATTTCCAAAACAATATTTATTTATTCGTTAATTTTTATATTGTCCCCTTCAAAATAGTCAGATATAATACACTTATGCCAGCGTTTATTGCAGACTTCAAAACATTTTTGAAACACACATTTTTTTAAGTTACCTTGTGAAAATTTAAAAAATCCCCGAATATATAATAGTACATTATACACCAAGGGAGAGAAACCACTTATTTTTCCTGAGGTGTAGTTTGAAAATACATCGAGGGAAAAATGGTGGTCTCTCCCGAGGTGTATATACTATTTTTTCCACGTTCGGGATAGAAACACTTTATTTCATAAATAATGAATTATAATTAATCGAAGCGAAATTGCAATATTTAGAAGCCTTTGGAAATGTTTCCACGCAACGCGTACCATGACAACAGACATTTATTTACAAAAATCTTTGTTATAATAAAAACTCCCTTCCGAAAAGTGTTATCGTCCCTAGGGAGTAAATGCTTCATTTCTGTCCCGCGTTTGACGCCATAGAAACCGACTTCTACTCCCGGACGTGTAAAAACACAACTTATTTAATTCGTAAAATCTAAAATACACATCTAAGATGGCTGTAAATTGATACAACCATCGGAGACAGGTTAACTAACATATCAACAATTTTTTTTAATCCGACAAATGTAGTCCTGGAATTTTAAAAATTGCACGAACTTTTTGATCATAGCTCGTATAGCTAGCAAGTATTGAGCGCATTAACCTATTAAAATTTTAAATTAGTTCTCCAGTTTATATATTTCAACCACACTTGTATTGAACAGTGACACAACAAAGTAATATATCGAGTTTGGTTCGCCAGTTATGAAATAAATGAAAACATTTCCACGTGTATGCAAATAAAATTGATAAAACACTATTCCGTTTTCAATAGAATGTAATGTACAATCTAGTTTCACTTCAAAATGATGAAAGATGAAAGGATTGTTTAACAACATGTGTGCTGGTGGAGCAGAACAGATAATTTAGTTCCTTATTTTTATAGAATTGCTTGTTGTGTAAAAGGACTTTACTAGCAATTATTTATTTGTAGTTTTTGTACGGCAGAAAACTATAAAATGACGAGTTGTTTTCGTACATTGGAATTGAAGCATATACTTTTATTGTACAAGGTAACTCAGATAAATTTCTCTCAATATTAATCAGCAACTTAAAAACTTGCTACAAACTCAGTTTTAGACAGTTACCGTCCATACTGAAGAAATTTATTTTGTAATAGCATATTTTGGTAGAGGTGCCTGGATAAAGTGGTACAGATTTTAACGTTTTAACTTTTTATTCACCTCACAATTAATATAACTATACAATGGTCAAATCGATTAGTTGCCACAAGCAATTCAAACAAATACGGAAGGCATTCTGTCATTTTAATCCGGAACGTTTGTTCAACAGCAATTACAACGAAATGAGTTCATATTGATACTGGTCGACAATGTCACTGGATTAAAACCATGTAAAACCATTTAGAAATTCCATTCAATGCTGTTCTTTTCGTTTAAAATGATTACGGCGCGTTGTATTTTCAAAATTAAACCATTGTGAATGACTTTCCAATTTGCGATTTTGGCGTTACCATAAATATATCTGATTGTGGCTAGCATTCCGTTACGGTGTAAATTTATTGGTGAAAATAATCGTTTATGAAAATATTTGTGGAATAGCGTAGGATGCAATCAACTACTGGCCTGAAGCACCATGGCTATCACACCATCCATGGTCGCTAACAGAGTAACGATTAATTACTCCCTAAATCTGCTATGCAAATGAAAGAGCCTGGCGGGAGCCAAGCATTTGTCTGGAATTAAATTCTTGGTTTTTCTGTAGTTTGTACTAATTTGAGGATATTAAATTGTTAAGGAATTACATGAGCTATTCTATTTGATATTACAATTATTATTAATCAATATTTTACGTAACTGTCAGTGAATAGAAGAAAAATAAATAGACTAAGTTCGAAACTGTATGGGGGTGTATTAGTGTTTGTCACACATAGTTTGAAACTATATATACTATATGCAGTTTTGATCAATGGTATGAACAGTTCTGTTCGGTGCTGTTTCTAGAGCATATTGAGAATTGAGCGTAGGACTTTCATGAACAGGAATAACTAAATCGTTTCTGGATTCACTAGGATATACACCTAACACTGAAACATACAATTATCTGAAATATAATTAGACTCAAACAAGTTAGAAATGATTTAGTGTCTTGTCGAAATGTAGAGTTTTGCTGCAAAATTAAATATTGCAAAGACGATTTATTTACTGAAATGCAGCATAGTATACCGGATATGTGCAGGTGCACAATTAAATATTTGAAGGTCTGCAATTCTATATCTATTCACAAACTCTTTTTAATTTTTTCCCGGCTTTTTTCATTCGCATTTTTCAGTTTGGACATTTTTTTTTCAATATTATTCCCTTCTGCACATTAAATTTTTGCATATTTATATTTCGAAAATGTCTTTCATCTTTTCCCATATAAATATTTCGGACTCCATTGATATTGTTAATTTGAATAACATGTGATGGAATGACTAATATGTGAAAAATCAAAGGTAGAGCTTTCAGAATCTATTAATATATCACAGTACTTTCCGATAAAACTCTAAACTTTCAATTCGTAATGAAAATACGAGCTTGGACTTGAAAAGAATAGCAAATTAAATAAATAAATAATTTCCCAAAGAAAGAGAGTAGTATGAAGTAGTTGTTTTATTTTTTCACTAATATGCTGCATAGTATAGGTCATTGTTTACCTATTCTATCGATGTGAGCAAACATTTGCACAGAATTTCATGAGTATTTACAGTACTTCCACGGTGTATACTGCTGATTGCACTAACAGACTTATGCCGCAAATATTTACTTAACAATGCAAAATAATTATTATATGAACCAATTTCAATTATTGATTACTGACGTTGCAATTTCCATGTTTTGTAAATTGATTTTTACTATTTTATAACTGCAATTCTATTCAGAATTATTTGTTGTGTAGTGTGTTGCTTGGTTCGAAATACATGTGATATACCAAACATGTGTTTAATTAATTATATCACATATAATGGCATAGAATTCACTCTGCCATGTATCAAAGTAAAACATAATAATGTATTCAGCGTAGGCAGTTGAAAGTTTTAATGCATTATATAGTGACCGGTATTGTATTACAGAACTAACGTCATCAAATTCATTACCTATGTTAGTAAAATTTGCTACAGCCATATATGCTCTGACAATGAACAATGCAAATAACTAAAAAATCTAAAATGAGTTCGAGAAATTCTGCTCTGTTTACATTAACTTGCTTAATAAATTGTAGTCTAATGTTTTACTAAATTATTACGCTTTTATGCCCTTCGACAACTAACAACTATGCTTCCTACACAGAACACGTGCTAATGCGCTTTACATGTACAATATGTTATTTACAGTAAGTTAGTAATGAAAGTTACAGACTCATATGTATTCCATTACCTATTATAATGCATACCATAGAATATCTAGGAATATTCTAACTAATTTGGTCTGGTGAAGAGCACCAAAATTAAACTTTTTTTTATGCAGGCGGTGAAACTTTTTACCAATTATAATTAAAGTTAAATACAATCTAATTAAATATTTGCCTATGATTACAGCTGACATTTTCTCACGAAGCCGTTAGTTTTTTTCCAAACAAAATTAATGATAACATATATTTCTGAAGTTCGTATAAAATATGAAAGTAACCAACGAACTAGATTGTTTATACAAGAATATAAAATATTTCAACACCCCTGCTTTAATACAGTAGCTGTTTGAAACTCATTCATTCTTCCGATGCAAATGAGAAAATCGTATAAATAGGAATTACGTCATTATACTGATTTGCCAATTAACTTTTATCGCACGCAATTATAAGGCGAGGAAAATATTTAAGGATTAAAAAAGTTTTCCAGTACGAGTTGTAAATCACACGATTACCAAGTTATATTATAAATATGTGAACTTTTATTGGCCATTATATCCTCGTGCTTAAACAGAAAAGCACATGAATTTTACGATTAATGAAGAGATGGAAGTTTACAGTTTATTGTACCATTATTTTGCGAATAAAATTTGTTTAATATTCTAGTATATTTCCTTTAGTTATTAGTATAGTTTATTGCATATTAATATCACTGGCAATATCTGAGTACAACGGGCAAAATTTGTAAAGGAATATTTTGTTGGAGACGCGAAAAAAATTGTACCATTACAGAATCGAATGGTCTAATCCTTGGTGAACCTTCTTGACTTTGACAAATTACATTCCAAAATTCGGGTCTCGATTGTCTGTTGAAGTAGATCGGTGAGTGTATTGTGGATTCTAGATTGCTAGTTACTTTCCAGAGTCCTGTACGGACAATAGCGAGGCCACCGAGTGTTGGCCACATATCCTTAGTGTCGGAACCGTTGGACAACGGCGGCAGCTACAGACCTAGTTTCCACAGCGATCCAACCGGCCAATCACCGTTCCTACGTGCCGAGAGGAACGTGTCAAACATCGAACTGTACAGCCACAATATGGACGTGGAATGTACCAGTACACGACCGATTCTCTAGGGCACGGCTCTGTACCCAATGTGCGAGATAAAGAACGTTACTGACACAGTAGTACTATACACAAATAGACACGACGACAGTTCCGCTGACTGGCATACGGGTACGTACAATGTGATAGATTAAAGTTTTATACAAATCTGCTAAGTTTAAGTAAAATTCAAGAAACAGTATGTATACTGTTCGCGTCTTTTGTTCTTTAAAAAAAAATATTGCAATAAATTTATAGGAAAACGTATGCAGAATATAAACAAATGATTTGGCACGACATTAAAAATATTGTATATAAATTAATTACAATAAAATGTGAACATTAAATGTATCTGTGGTGCATTTTATGAACAAGATTGAAATCATTGGCTATTATTCAGAAAAAGACATTTGCCTGCAAAATAATGCGTCAAATTCTCTATTAGTGAACTGTCAAAGGACAATTATTTTAATAATGCTGCGCATTTTTCTTACGGAATGGGCTTCTTTAATTAAAAGTTTTACATAAACAAAAACTATCACAAATTATACAAGTAGATTTGAAAAATTCAAGACAATAATCATTTCTTCCTTTTTTTTATAATGCACCATATATAACTGATATACATAAAACGAGAGTGCAATTTTATTATCAAATATTTTATGTTGCATCCCAACAAATATTTATGTGTATGTAATATACGTAATGTAATTAAACTGGAGTTATTATTTACATGTAAGTAATTTACATGTGAATTTAAATCAAACAGCAATTTGTTTTGTTGCTGATAAATGTAAATAAACTATAAATGATTTGTTTTTCATTGAAATATTATTATTAAACACATATATCTTAATAATTTTAAATATAATGTTATTTTTATTATATGCATTAAAGCAATTCATTCAAATAAAGTTATTGAATTGAATTAATTTAAATTAGTGTAAATTTGTATATACAGGTATGCAGTAAAGTGATTTTATTTGCAACTGTGTAAATGGAATATCTCATGTGCCTTTTTGGTTAATTTTTTTCATGAATTATAACTATTTTCATGAGCAAGTGAATTTCTATGAAATACCTTAGGCATACTTATTTATAATATGTAAATACTGTGATGTGATGTGTCTGAACAAGACATCAAAACTTGATGATATATGTCTCAATGTACTGCATCCTGAATGTATTTCCTATATTCGTCATTACTATAAGCAACTACGTATAACTTATATCAAATCGCACAAATCAGATGAATTCAGATATGAACGTACCAGATCTAGTTAATAATTGATGCATTTTTCCTAAGGGAAGAAAATTTCTAATTCCAATCACAATTTCAATTAAATTTCAAGTGTATAATGCTGTTATTAATCGACTAAATCTTGGATCAAGCAGATATAATGAACGAAAGACTGGAATGTTCGTAACTTTATAGAAACGACAACTTCCGACATAATGATGAATATTGAAAATTCAGTTCACGATGTGAAAATATCACTGTAAAATTCTTTCTGTATTTTATGGAAAAAAATAACAACCTGACTGATTACAATAAATGTTTCAATGATATTGAGGAGTATTTGTTCTGTTTTAGATTGCAGCGATATGGACCGCTCATCGGATATTAACACAAGAATCGTTTATTGTTTTTTCAAGTAGCTTCAACAAAAGTTATTTTCACAAAACCATTATAACCGTATTACAAACTGAACATAATTTCATTCCTTAACACAAACTTTGATACGTTCTGAACATATATGTTTGACAAATTAATTAGAGATGCATTTTGTGTAAAAGTAAAGATAAATTAAGTATAAATCACGAAATACTTTAATAGCTGAATGTTTTCTTAAAGGTAAGTGATATGCATTAATTCATGTTGTTTGTATTTATTAAGAAAAGTAGATATGCATTAACCTAGTTATCTGATTATTGCATATTCTATTACAATACCAATTAGTTGGGTGTATATGTCAGATTGATTCTATCTCTGCAGGTGCTGGTGTAGGAAGCTCAGCTTTCAGCACTCAAGCTGGCACATCAGAATGTCAGTGCTGATAAGATTTATCCGAGTTCAGAACGCGGAAATAGGAAGAGAATTTATGTCCAAATACATACTGCTTACCGGAAGTGTGACTAAAAATAGCATGTACTTGCTAGTGGAAACCTTTCATAATACATTTATTTTTAAATAAAGTAATGTCGAGTTACATTTTTCTTCGGATAACGACCTGTTTCTATAAAATAATTGTTCAGCATGCATTCAAACGTAAGATACATTTCTTTTGTGACGTAAACGAAATAAATGTTAAAACTAGCTTTGTTATTTTCGATGATGGAACTCGATAATAATCAAAATAAGTTATAATGGTATGCCCCTTTTACAAAAGAAGGCTTTTCAAAGACACTTTAATATGTATTTTAATATTATTTAATATTTCACGTCAGAAGCAAATTGTTTTTTTTTAGAGACCCTGCTGTTATAAAATGAACATGGTTTCGGAAAATCTCAATAAATACAACCTACTTCTTGAAATTAATTGCGGTTTATTTTAAGAAAGCTAATCACTTTCAGATATATTAAAATAAATTGTCTGACCTACATATTTTATCTTGGCATACAATTTTAATAAAATCCGATTATTTTTGATATTAAATTATTAATATCGATACGCTTACACTAGCAATAATGTAATTTTGATGTACAATATCTAATGATTATTCAAATATTAAAGTTTTATGATTACAATTTCAATTCTCACGAACCACATTTATAAATGGCAAATAACAAAATATTTCGGAATGGAAATATTAATAATCGTGCCTGTAACCTACAAAGATTTATTAAAATCTTCAAGTCAAAGAATTATATCTGCAATAACGACTCGGTACATACAGCATTTCATAAAATGTTAATATCTACAGTTTTTTTATCATCATTGCGATGTATGTTATGAACCGGAAAATGCGCATTTCAGAAATAATTTTAATTTATTTTATGTAGATACTTTCAAAGCAATACATTTTCCATAGTAAAACAATTTCCACGGCATCGAATATGAAACAAATTTCATACAAATATACGAAAAAAATTAACTAAATATGCAAGTACGTAAGAAATTCTATCTATGCAGGAAATAATTCCACGTATCTAACAGAAGGAAGAAATATAAATGTATTTCATTTTAAATCTCATTTCTTGGCAATAAATATAAAACGTAATATTAAAAACTTTTTTGCCTATTTAGTTATATGAAACGTATGCAATACGTACTGTGAAATGAACACAGAATGTACACTAATATAATCGTGCGAATGACCAGCAGAGATCGACTAATTTTCTGCATCAAAGGAAAATTAATTTCAGGTACAGTGTCGAAATATTTGTGCAACACAGTACTACAATCTGAACTCTAATATATAGTATTCAAATGGCAGATGTACGTTTAATACATGTAACTAATACGTGCAGGTAATTAGTAGTAATTATTTAGTAAATATTTCTCGAAGTTCAAGAAAATCATATCCAGATGTAATAATATACAGAACGATTTCACGAAAAACAGTACGGCTGATTCACACAAGACCACATTACAAATATACTCTGAAAGATATAGCAATTACTTTTACCTCATATAAAATACATATGTATGTATTTTCATTAACACTTATGTTTATTTAATTAAAAACAGTAAATACGTACTACCATTAAGACAGTAAATAACTTTGCGTGAGAACGTTCTCTGTCATACACATTGCTTTTGTAGGAATAAAATAAATGTCCAACCCCATAAACAAGGGTTTAACACATCAGGATATAACTATTAGGACCTCTGCTTTTATGGAAAATTTTCTTTATTAAAATCCGTTAATTAACGCAGGAGATATCCGCGATCACTGTCCGCGATAGAAGCTCATTAAACTTAAAACGAGACTTATATTGCCATCTTATAACAAAACCGTGAACTACATAAGTTAACACGCTAAATATTCTGTTTATGAATACGTATTGGACAAAAATACATGGAG
Source organism: Carabus problematicus (assembly GCA_963422195.1). Taxonomy (NCBI): domain Eukaryota; kingdom Metazoa; phylum Arthropoda; class Insecta; order Coleoptera; family Carabidae; genus Carabus; species Carabus problematicus. The sequence goes on from OY728590.1 coordinate 8,622,134, forward strand.
ATTGAATTTATAACAAGTATTGTCAGTTAAAAACATATTTTAATTAGTTTTGCAGCATAAAACCTTACACAATGTATATCTTTCATAAGAACATTGAGTTAAAACAGTGCAAACTTCATACGGTGGTGTTTTCTTTCTTACACATTGGTTAAACGCTCACTTTCGCCAGCCAATAAAAAGCAAGCGTTAGATCTGTCAAATACCAGAAAGGTTATAAATACAGGTACGTACAATTTTGTATTTAGTATCAGGAACACATAGCGATAGAGATTTATGTTTACTCATCCTTGTTTGTTGAGGGTAAAAATTTATATTATTGTTAGTTTTGCTTAAATTATACATATAACTACAAGATAGTAAATTATTTTAATAATTAATTAGGCGCTGTACTTCTACTAATATGAATTAAAATAATATGAAGTTTAAAATATCTCGGACGATTGAGATAGTGTCCATCTAGTATGATAAATTTAAATTAGACCTGTTTAGATAATATTTCACTGTACATTTGTGAATAGGGAAATTTCATTCTGTTTATCTGTAATATTTTAGGTTATATTAGTGTCATTCGGGATGAGACAAAAGCAAACAAAATAAAATATGAACATGTCATCAGTTGAGAATAACTATAATTTCACATCTGAAAGAAAAATCAGGTTTCGACCAGACGACAGAATTCTGTTTAATAACGAAAATAAAGTGGAAGATTTATTTAGAAATGAAACTGTCATTGACAAGGAACCTAAGAAAAAAGGTATTGTTTCGTGTAGTAAAGATGTTTGCATTAGATAGTCAACTGTCGTTTGCTTTGTGTAGAGAAAACTCCGTCTCTGTTTTCATTTCTACAAGTGGAAATGACAAGGGGTTATATGTTGGAACACGATGAGGAGCGTTTCTCTGCACGACGGGAGAAGGTTTACTCGTTCATGAAGATCCCACGGGAAGTGGAGAAGTTCATGACATATGGTTTCTTGCAATGTGCTGATTCGTTTCTTTTTGTCTACACCTTTCTGCCGGTTCGTTTCGCACTGGCTCTATGGGGTCTGGTCACACGTCCCATATTGGAATGTTTCGGGTATGATTGACTGTTCTCTGTGTGTGTGAATGTAACTACTAGTTGCTGTTGTAGGATGTGGAAACGCAAGTCTAAAACCATCCTGACACCTGCAGAGATCTGTGATCTACTTAAATCTAGTATTATAATTGCGTGCAGCGCTATGATGTTTCAAGTGGACACAAATATGATGTACCATTTGATAAAGAGTCAGTCGGTCATCAAACTGTATATATTTTACAATATGCTCGAAGTGGGTGACCGTCTCTTCTCAGCATTTGGCCAGGACACTATTGATGCGCTATTCTGGACGGCCACTGAGCCTAGAGATCGCCGTCGAGAGCACCTTGGTCTTATTCCACATATTCTATTCGCGGTTGCCTATGTGTGTATCCTTTTGTACATTCATATACATACATTATCAAATCGACTGTTTATTATTCGACCGCACAAATAACCATATGGTCTAAATACTTAGGGTGTCTATTTAAACCTTAACATGTACCAATAGTTCTGCATAGTTTCCTGGTGCTATTTCAAGCAACTACATTGAACGTTGCTATCAATTCCAATAACAAAGCGTTGCTAACAATCATGATGTCAAATAATGTAAGTGTCTAGTGTAATGTGTGCCAATATACATACTACTTTACTGATACAATGATTCTGTATTTACAGTTTGTTGAACTGAAAGGTAGTGTATTTAAGAAGTTTGACAAGAACAATCTGTTCCAAGTATCTTGTAGTGATGTACGTGAACGGTTTCACCTGTTCATTCTGCTGTTCATTGTGGTTCTACAGACGATGAAAGAGTACTCGTGGAAAGAGGAGAGATTTTGGGTACTGGTGCCCGACTGTTTCATGGTGCTGTTCGCCGAGGTGTTAGTTGACTGGATCAAGCATGCGTTCATTACACGATTCAATGAGTTACAGGTGGACGTGTACAAAGACTATACAACTAGTCTCGCCTATGACATGGCGCAAACTCGTCAGAAACACGCATTCTCTGATCACTCTGACTTGGTAGCACGCCGTATGGGTTTCATTCCGTTGCCCCTCGGTGTGGTGATGATCCGTGTGCTGGGGAACGCTATCCAATTGGAAGGTATCGCCTCGTTGTTCATATTCATCATTGCGTACCTGTGCTTGTACACGTTTCGCATACTTAACGGACTGATTATACTGGGCAAAGCGTGCGACTTTATCGCACAACACAGACAGGAGAAGGCATCTGTTCAGTCGCCATCTACCTCAGCAGCAAGTAAACTCGTCAGTCCCACACAGTGTACAACGACCGCTAACGGGAAACCAACGAACACTAGTTTCACACGTGACCTGTTCAAAGATACGGCTACCAGTCCGCTGAAACCAACAGTTCCAATAACCTTACCGCAAAGATCCCATACGCTCGAAGTACTTACCGTTCAGAATTCGCCCGACATCTCCAATCTAGAGTCGGCGGCGATATTTGCTAACAGTTCGGTGGACCTGAAGAACGCCTGTCTTAATGAGGAACTATTACGGGTGGAAGAGAATGAGCTAGAGTTGCAGGAGATATCCGAGTCAGATGACACAGTCAGTAGGAGTGTGCCGAATATCAAGAGCGAGCTGGATGTTGAACAGGACAAGATAGAAACACTTAGTGGTGATATGGCGTCCGTGACTAGCACGGATGTACTGCTGAAACGGGCCGAGTCGGAACCGTCAATAGCGCTCTCTAGTGAAACAGACACGAGTAACCAAGGTGTCAAGGTATAAAATATCATCAGACGTGTCCAAGTCGGACTGCGTGCGTATACAGTGTAGATCCGCGATCATATGGGACAGTACTGAACCGGGCAGTCCGTCCGACGTATCAAATAATTATACGTACAAATTATGACAGACACTGAACTGTATATATACATACATACATACATGCTATTTATTATTTATATGTGTAAATAATATTGTTATTTTGCTGAATGTTAATGGGTGTTATTGGGTGGTCTGCTCCATGTGTATTTTGTACTAGATATCGACGTCATTTCTGTTGTGATATGCATTCAATTTCATTATGGACTTATTTTATTATTTACGATTCGAGGCTGTTGTTCTTAGGGAATAAAGCAAATTCTTCTTACAAAATGTTGTTATACAAGAACTTCGCATGTCCCTCTAATGTCTCAGGAAACGCACGTGGCATAAATGTTGCTGGGCGCCTTGTACGCCAGATGAATGCAACCCGTCTTACATACCTATATTGCGGGTAACCTAACATCGGTCGGCGTTCTGTCAAACATGGAATACACATTCATTCTACACATTTGAATTATTGGTTTACTGCTAATTTTGCAATATGATTTTCAGTTAAATAAATATGTACAGTACATGATAATAGTACATTAATAGTATTAATAATGTAACATCCGAATATCATTTTTAAAGTAGAACGGTTATTAAAGCAATATTTTGTAAATACCAAAAAAGGTAACTGTTGCTCTTTACCATGGGCGCGGTTGGGATTAACGAAGGTCAAAGTTCACGTTGAACAGGTAGATTCATTGAAAATGAAAAGTTCCATGCGTGCCAGAGTTCGCTAACACAAAATCTCACATTTGTTATTCTGATATATTAGCAATGCGCATTTAATACTATTTACAATAATCAACATAATCTAAAGCTGCATTATCAATCAATACATTTTATAGCAAATACTTATATTAGAGACAATTTTAACAAATCTCAGATGTATTTATGAAAGAAAAATCCAGATAAAAATTATGTACTTTTAAGCGTATTGAACTGAAATGAAGGAAAATAACTATGGAATAATTCATATTGGGAACTACATACTGTCTAAAACATCCGTCAATATATAGCAAAGAGGAAATACAAGATGTAACATTCAATGTAAGTATATGAATGAATGGATCACGTAACTTGTGACACAATACGTAGTTTAGAGTGTTGTAATTATGATGCACTATCACAGTTGTATGGAAGTTGGTTGGAAGTAGGTAGTGTTTAGCAATAATTATTAATGTATATGCTATGCCATGATGTTTGGTTGGTTGCTATATCAGCCTGGACGCACCAACCGGCTGTTCCTGCCAGTCTATTTGTGAATGAAGCTCGGCGGATCGATCCTGTCAAGGTCAGACACCACCCTGTACAAGGGCGTCACTCCGACACTAATACCAGACAGTCCTGCTCTCATATACACATTCATATAATCCTTTACTTACATATCCATGCACTTGTGTACTAGCGAATAACAATATTCATTCATGTTTATATGTGCTACATACTTGATTATTACTCACATGTTATTGTAGTTATTTTCAGTGTTAGCGAAAGTGACATTGAGTAAAACCGATAGTGACTCTTCATTATTAACTTTCATGTGTAGTTACTTGCATAGATATAACTTTATACAGGATTTAATTATTTATTTTGGAATTTTCGAAATTATCATTTCGTATTTTATACTTTGTATTAATTCACTTAATTTTCATATTCATGCTATATCAGACTATATTTTAGCGTTAAACATTCAAAAATTACAATGATTTTTTTAGTTTTTAATATTCATGTTACATTAGCTTTCATTTTATTTGCTAAATATAAGCTATTACACTAAACATTCTATAGATTCCGACATTTACACACAAAAAGTTATCAAAAAGCATTTAAAAATAACATTGGTTTATTTAAATACACAATCCATACATTTCCTAATAATATTTAATTATATATTACCCTGAAAGCATAAGAAAAAATCAAGTGTTATAATAAACGTCAAATATAGCTAACAGTTTTCTCAGATGTTATTGAGATGGCAGCAGGAGTCTCGTTTTAATATTTAAAAATTCAAAACTCCAAATACTCTGGTGCTAATGGATGGATTTTAATGAGAAACGATTTGTGGTAGAATGTTTTTTTAAAATTTTTAACCTCTGTTTTATATGTGGGTAAAATCGTATATCCAAAAATTGACGTTCAAAGTACACAATTTGATATCCTTATAAGAATATATAGCACATTTGTGTAAATATTTACTTCTTTTCCGTAATAAAAGTATATATTTGCGTATTAACAGAGTAAATTTGGAAGTTTTGTGATAGGTCAGGGTGAACGAAGTTGTTCGTGTTTCCGTGTTCTCTGACTGACGGGAAACAAACGTTGCAAAGCCAATAGTAATACGGGCGGGGGTAATGTCGACCCACAATTTCCGCCCACGATTTTCCAATCTAGTGTCTAGAAAAAGCATCGGTGTAGACGAGTGGTGCGTGTCTGTGAGGCGGTGTACCTGCCGGCTAAATGTACAACGCAACGTTTCAGACATTGACGCTGTGACGTCAAAACAATTATGTTGCTTACGTCAGAAGCGCCGAGGCGCTGACGTCAAACACGACCGTTACCATGGGAACGGCGATAGGATCCGGAGTGGCGGCGCGGTGCGACGCATCTTGCCGCGGATGTGCGTATGAATGAAGAAAATCGAAAGCGCTGTGCAGGGACAGAACCTAGACCGTGGCCGTCAAACCGTCAGTCGGCAAGGGCGCCACTAGCAAAATCGAAACTTTACTTGCAATGTTATTACTTGTACACAAATAGAAAACTACAGAACTACATGTATTGTTATTCATGTATAAATGTTTCAAACAGAGCTTTGGCTATGTAAGCGGTGTGTTGCCGGCCAAAGGACGCGCGCCGACCGAATCGATTGTGCTTGTCCCAAGGTTGTGTGCAGCAACAGATGACAGTCATTTCTTCGCAGGAACTAAAAATAGAAACCGTTTTATGCCGGGCAAGCTAGCAGCGGATGATTGTACATAGATGTGCGCGGACACGTACAAACATATTTCCTTGTTCGCGTTATCATATTTGAGTGAGTAAATTATATATTTGGCCTAATGTGAAATGTCAAACTTACTGTTATTTACGAAGAAAACAATAACGACACGAGCAACGATTAGGCACAGCAGGAATCATTCATATAAAGTCAGAAAACATATTTAGCATTTCAATATTAACAATTTGTATAAATATTCCTTGAATCAGAAATACAATGTTTGTATATGTGAGCTGAATTATATACGTTTGTATGGGACAACGAGCTTACCATTGACGTCGTTGCATTGTCCTTGACCGGTACAGCATGTCGGTAGGGTAGAGGGATGGTGCGATCGATAGTAGACGTGCATAACGTACATGTATACGGCGAATGTTCAGTGCATGTACAAGTATCTAGTTATATGGTTCTGTCATTCACCACTTACCAGGCCCAATGACAATGGCAAGGACACTACTAGTTATAATAATAGTTGATACATGTAGAAGATTCAGTAAAAAAAAAACAAATGACATTTCTATTATACATTTGACATTGAGAAAAACCATTGATATTTTTACGATAAATACACTTATTAAATTAGAAATATTTATTACGAATATCGTATGAAAATTCAGATGATTTTTATGGTTTCAAGTAGTTTCCTTGAATTAAAACCAATAAAACATGACAATAAAATATTTATATGTCGAACTGATATTGCCTCTTTGCGTTCCGCAATGAATGTATGAGTGTAAAATGCTGGATTTTTTGCATAAAAGAATATTTTTATTGGTGGTGGCTAGCGGTGCAGTTAAACTAGTCCTCGTACATGACGTAGTCACCCCGTAACCTTTGACACATTGCATCCTTCCGCAAACATTTCCGCACGTGTTGCTCCCGAAATTGGTTTTCTTGACCATCAACATCTCCACTCTGCATCTATTTGGATATTATGTACTTTATATATATATATATATATATATATATATATATATATATATATATATATATATATATATATATATATATATATATTGTTTATTTACACAAATGTAATTACATATATGCACAGCACGGTACTGGTATACATGACTGTTACCCTGGTTGCATATCTGTGTTAAATGTTTGCTACATCAGACTGCACTAATAACTGATTGTTGCAAGGGAAGTAGGCGACATATTAACAAATAGTTTTACTCCATATGTCATCTATATCGTTTAGTTTCTCAACATACCGTACATATCTTATAGTGGTCGTGTGTTTTATTGATTCGCTAGGATATGGCCCATGAACGAAGTGACGCGAGTAAATGTTATTTGTTATATACACGTACGTACCTATATAAACTGCCGGCTTTATTCCACAGTTGGTACGTGCGTGTGTGACGTCACTGTAGCACGGCAATGACGTCATACATCTGCAGCCCCGTGTGCAACAGGTAGAATAATATGGCTGTGTGTGTTCGCGCTTGCGTCAAACAAGCAACCACCGAGTCTGCCTGACAGACAAGGTCACTGGCAGCTCCGGGTGCCCGGAGAAGGCCGAGGTTGAGGTCCTCCGCGCTCGCTCATGCCATGGCCAAGGGCTGACCTCGGCACGTGTCAGCCAGGCTGCGGGATTGTGTTGCGTGCGCTGCACAGCCCCGGTATGAATGAACCGACCGCTTTCCCGGTATTCCCCCGGGGGTGTTGAGCGTTCGGGGTTGTTGACAGTACGATCGGCCGTGGGTTGAGCACATTGCGCACCACTAGTTCAGTTTACCACTGGAAAAATTAGGTTGCAAACCTCTCCGGCTCTTTGACAGGAAGCTATAAGCATAGATCAAAGTAGATCATACAAGTATTCACGTACGTATCTACATTAAAAGAAACACAACATACAAACAGTTTAGATTATAGGCTATGATGGAGAAGAAATTGTTGCATCAAGTTGTTTGCGCCATGCAATTTACGTATTTCTCTTACGACGAAAAATTGAGTTTGTACATGTGGGATAGGTAATTATTCGAAATTACATTGGAGAATTACAATAATCATGAAAATAATTCACCGTAACCTTTGATATTCTGATGTATAAAGTAAATCGAAAATGTATTTTCAATGTAATCATCTATCCCTATGTAGTATTCAGGTAGATCAATATATAAACTTATAAAATCCATTTGTGCTGAGAGTATGAACACTTGTACGTTATAAATAAATATATAATGTTACCTGGATATCTACCAGGTATTGAGAAATGTTTCTACACCAAATTGTTATTGTTATAATTAAGTATCATTGAATATGTCCTTGAATTAGACCAGATATAATTACAGATTCTGTTATCATTTGCCATATAACGCTACGGCAAAGTTTCTGATATTAAATCAGTGTCAACATTCGTGAAACTTCTGTATACTTGACGTGAATTAAATAACAAGTAAAGGAGCCCTATATACATCACTTAGTAAAACAGTGAAACAAAAATACCAGGCAAAGGTCATATTCATTTGCAGGTTATGTTATCTCTACGAAATTCTATGAAATCCTTCGCCTTATTTAGCATAAAATGTACCATGTAAATAAGATTTCATTGTATTATAAAGTGTGTGTGTGTAATATTTAGACTATGATTTCCAGATTGAATGACATTTCTATAATCTATAGAAATTCCAATATTGTTCATGTAGCTAATTAGTAGCTAAGTTTAGGCATGTCAAGTGAACTGTCAGCGTATAATATGGTTCATAAAACAATATCCTCACACATACTCAGGTAGCTAATAAGTATGCATAGGTGGGTTTCATTGATAAAGTGTAATAGGTGGCTATGACATGTCAGCGTCGTGCGCACCAAGTGCTGCTTCGAAAACTGGGAAACTGAAATTCCTGGAAAGCGGGCACTGCGGAAACTGTTCCACGAACTCAAACTGTCACCCACGCATCCCATATATCTTTCCCGCGATAGAACCATCCCCCGGGATAACTGATCATGTCACCAGGATTCAGCACCCGGTTAAACAGAATCCGATATTATCAAATATAAATTACCCATCTATGTCAAATCGTGCAATCGTTACGACTGCTATTTCTATTATATCGTTACATGTTGTAATCATGTGAATGAGTAATGTATTTGTGTATATAAACAAGCAGGGAAGGTAGATATTTATAAAACCCGGTATTTCCATGTAGAACATTCCAGAGACTGTAGAATGAATTAGCTCATATATGTTTAATTAAATGTGTTATGTTATTAAATAAGTATGTTCCTGCATGAGGGTAATTAAGTTCATATTCCATCTTGCGCAGGTAATTTGAAGTTGGCAGTTATTGGTAACTAACTATTGATTTCATTACCAATATACTCCAGTACAGTTATCTAACAACAACTTTGAAAACTTTACCGTATAATTTGACAGGCAGAACGTTCTAGAAACATACTGTTATACTGTCACCTAGAAATAACTTGTAATATTCAACAGGCAAACACATAATAATTATTGTATAAGCAGATTAACAGCAACACAGAGCTTTCATTTGGTATGTTGCCCGCATTACCCTAATGTGATGTTGGCCACCTAACAACATTGGTGTGTCTGTATCAATATTTTCATCTACACTGTGTATAATTTTATATTTATTTGTTAAACTAAATCATTTTTGTATTTCTAAGTTGAATATTCTTTATTTTGTATTACAATTAACAATGCACCATAATTTGTAGCAAGTAGCAAGTGTGTATATACAATATTGTATTTATAAATATGTATATGCTATTCGCCCTGGCCGCAGGCACTATATGTAACAGTGCGGGTGGTACATTATGCGTGTATGTTTGTCTGTGTGTGTGTGGAATTAATACTCTTGTTGTGTCGTTTGTGTACGTTACATAAATCGCCCCTAGGTGGCTGACATTTTTAGTGTAGATAACAATTGAAACCAGTTACGTTCAGAACATATTCTTATATATCTGATCAGCCAGTAGGGCTGAACGATAGGGTCAATGTACTTGCCATCATGTTATACAATAATATCCATCAATATTACTTACTTACATTAATTACTCATACATATAGTACATGTAGATTCGGAAATATATATATACATATATATATATATATATATATATATATATATATATATATATATATATATATATATATATATATATATATATATATATATATAGACATAATCTAGAACTAAGCAACACAGCAACACTAACGTAGATAATAATAGCGGAAATTCCATGAAGATTATTTAATATATATCACATCTCTACGATAAAACTCATAGTTGGCACAAAAATCTACACGGCACGCTGAAATACGAATAATAATTATTTTGTAACAATTATAAACGCAACAAATGCAGCATGAAAATGTATTTTTCCCCAATTATTCGGAAATGTAAAAGTTAATTTGAAATGTACCTATATTTTATTGCGCGTGTACTAATTTTGAAATGAGAAATTAAAATTGTACAAAAAATCTGGTGAAAATGTAAATGGAGCAGTTGAAGTATGTAATGTCGAGGTGATTATTTCACTTATCGACTCTTGGTGAATGTTGCATTTACGTTCAGTTGTATATTGTTAGTTTTGAGAACATTACTTCACTTCGTGATGCATTGTTATGGTTAAATTTTTGCAGTTCCATTTCACGGTCGACAATAAATTGTTGATAATTTAGTCACAGTCACTTTTATACCTTATCAATGTAAAAATTCAATTGAACAATGCCCGCGCACTTTATAATCGAATGCAATAATCAGAACTGGACCGTTACACTTGGGAACACTGACATTGTTTTCTGTTTAAACCAAGTCACATATATATATACTTATAGGTAGGCATTGTGCGATTGCAATGGCAACCGTCAAACTTACTATACTCAATAATATTATTATCCATTAATGTCGGAGGTCACGCGTGCTCTTCTCTTCAGGTATCTCTTCTCTATTGACAACTTAGGCCCCTCGTTCTGTTAGCCTCGTGACTTGGATATAATTTATTCGGCCGGGTTCCTCACCAAGTACCTACCATACCGCCGAATGCAGTGCACGATCTAACACAGATATTAGCACGACTCCCGGTGCCTCGTGTAACTTGCTGCTCGATACCTACACTACTAATTGTTACTCATCCTAATGGGATGTGTACGTGTGTGTGTTCACACTCTATATTGTTACAAAGTATAACATTGCAAATATGTGTTGCTTACATTGATTTATATATGCTTTCGGAATCAGTCTGAAGCCTGACCTGCACACTAACCTCGTTCCGCGTCAATATCCTATTACCAGTGAGAAAATGAAACTGAAAACTTATTAAAATGGTTGCATTGTATTTCGTCTTGGTTAATAAATATTCGTTTTATATAGCACTAAACGTTCCTTGGACGTTGAACATATGTAAATATTGACTTGTGTATAACTTGTAGAAAGCTACAGCTACACCACCAGTACCTACTTACTAATACAATGTAATCTTACGACATAAGTTCCAAGATGAGCGTGACGTCAAATCTTAACTAACAACTGCACGTACTTGTCTATATACATATATCTATATAAGTGCATACATACTCATATATATATATATATATATATATATATATATATATATATATATATATATATACATACATATATATTCTATATGCATGTATGTATATTTGCTATGTGTAATTTTACAAGTGAATGCTTGGGTAAAACTTAACGCATGAATGAATATTAAATTGGTTGAATGAATACTATTTTTATAATCTCTGTCTCTAGATATTTATATTGTATATTTAATGTTATATTAGTGATATTACCATTATATTCTGTATCGGATACAATATCTAATATTCATATACATCTTTACACCTCTACTCGTAATTTTGTAACAAAGAAATGTAATTTTGCATAATTAGTCAGAATTTATGAACAAAGAATCATATTCGGTGCGCAATTAAAAGGTACTTTATCAATCTGTAATTACACCATACTTGGCATTTGTGTTTGTGAAATTGTAACACGGTCAATGCAGAATTGTAATTGACGATATGAAACGTAGACCAAACATGGTCCCATGCAGTCAGGATTCATTTGCAATCCTTTACACATTTCAGTACAGGTCTAAATAATAAATGCACATTCATACATACATGCATGTTTACAGTTAACGAATGAATAATGTATGTAGGTATTTAATTGCTTAGAAAAGAAAGTGAGTCGTATGCACATATGCAAAAGTCTATGTACAAAACTTTAGATATATGCAGCCATAGTCTCACACACACCTAGTGTGGTAGTGTTAGTGGTTCAATGCATTTATGAAAGTAAATTATTGATCATTTAAAGAAACGGCTACTTTACAGATTGCGCAATGGTAAATATGCACAATTAGTCTCATTCCCGATATTATTGTTCATATTTCATTGGTAACGTTTTACTGCAGGCCATGCCGTATAGCAACATGGGCTATTAATCAATATGGCTGCTCTAAAAATGTACGAGTAGAAACAAGATTTAGTGAATGACTTTGTAATTAAGCTGCTCCAGATTCTGGTTAGAATTTCAGAATATCATACCTTACATACCTTTATGTATATATATGCGTACATTGTCACATATTTATACATCCGTATATATCGGTACGTACTTATGTATGTTGCAAGAATCAACACTCAGATTGACAGGAGTTTACAATAGCTAGTTGTTGTACCTTATGATGAATTAATATCCCAAATAATAAGAATGTTGCTTCAGGTTGCAACATTGTATGTGCTGTGCTATCCTATAGGTAAATGGTATATTAACGGTGATATTAGTGGCCACATCTACTCCGTATAACGATATATTGATGATGATTTCCTTATTTTCATTCTAAATAGATAAGATGTACATTAAATCGTGGATTTACTATCCATCATTACCGGAGCCACACTTTGAATTTGATAATATCTACGTATTGAGAGATTTTAATACCACTAGACCATATGGCGTGTGTCTAGTGGTGAAATCAATTAGAGCTTTGATTTCCTGGATCCAGTTATACTTAACATTAAATGCAATTTAACTGTCACTACAGATAAGAACACAACTGTAATACATTTAACCAACCGATAACACAACTAGCATATACATTCTGGCCTTCAACTTAACTAATATTCCGTACAGATGCCATTATTTTCCGAGACATTGCCATTCCGATATTGAACGCAATAATACGAATTCATTTTACTTAGAACAATGCACAATCAATTTTATTGATTAATATAACACTACGTGTACCGTTCGTAGTGTGCACTGTACAATTGTAACGTGAGATTTACTTGAATAGTCATTTCTAAAATATTCTTATAACGGTACCTGTATTATGTACAAGTATAACAGTCATTGCTTTTCTATATATTCTATCTAATATTGCATTCGGCATGCCACTGAATCATAATGTTCTCTTGTTATCCTAGACAAGAATTAAAACTATAGTGCCTGGCAGTTATTTATTTTCTTTTCAAATACATACTGCCTCTGTATTATTAATAGCTGCAAATAATCCGTTAACTGAAAGTGCGAGAGAGAGAAATAATAGTAATCTCTGTGACAAATTACGCTCCAAGATTGTGTGTCTTGACAAAAGAATGGCGTCAGAGAGTTTTTATAGAAACTTGTGCAAACGCTATCCATATAGGTATATTTGGTTGTGCATACAATGATCGCAGGTTTGCACATTACGTTCATGTTCGTATTCATGTAGAATGAGGACAATTTATCATAGAGGGAAATGAGCGAGTAGAGAAATGGTAATGTGCGGACATGATGTTGGTGTTGTTAATTTACATTTGGCGAATCAAAACAACAGTCACAAATCATTTCACCAACAGAAACCGTTGTTACATTCAAATCAGCCATCAATCAATCATATTTACGATAGCAACCTTCATTTATACCAGGTATAGCAGTGGATATGGATAGTTATGTTTGGAAACACAACGTCCAGTTTGACAACTGTCAGTATCCGAAGGACACGTGTTCACTTTATCCTATAACTTCGTCCTCTTCTTATTGCCTCGTCTTTGCATCGTGTTTTGTTCTGTTACCGTTACGTTGTTGACGATGAAAGTACATTTACAAAAATAACACATGCCTACGCATACTAAACACAAACCAGTATAGATAAAGGAAATTTATGTCATATCGGTGGGAAGCAGTGAATTAGTAACTGAATCGATTGAAAAGTTACCTATATTCAATATATACATACATATATATTATACATATTCTCAGTGAAATACACGTGCTACATTTAGAACAACAGAAACAACACAAATGTAAATAAACAATTTATTTGTCAATAGTTATTCAATAGATTTTCATTTAATTCTCTATTGTTTAAGAACAGTTATCAAAATAATTTATGACTATTACATTTTCCAATCATTTTTGCTATATCTTTTGATTATTTTAATTGGTTAGTTTTTGTGTGATATAAATGAAATGAGATTTTTTTCAATTATACTTTTAGATATTGAAGTGAATAAAATAAATGAAACACACATGTACTTTATACTTATTTATCAAAGGTACTAGCTTTGAATCCAAGGATAATACAGAATCGGCAAACTTGACTAGATGTTGCTGTAAAGGAGAAATTAATTTAGAATATCGTTAATATGCAAATTATAACTTGATATTCAAGAAAACCCGTGACTTAAAAGTTGATAATCGTGTTAAAGTAATAATAAGCGGTACTATAAAATCCTATGTTTTATTTCAATTACATCTGTGCATGGCTATCCAGTGTAAAACTTTAACGACAAATGTCCTGCATGAAGCCAATGTACCCACAACTGTGTACTAATGTACCAAGTATAATATAGGTAGGTATATACCTACTTACTCGTACTACTAGTTGTTGTTGTTGTTGTGTATGCTTGTTGTACTCCAGTATCCTTCCATACATACACCACTGTATATAATCTTATCACAATCTACGCAACGTATACACTTCCTATCTTTATACCTTGTGCTCGGTTTTATAGCCGTAAGTACATATTACATAGTTAAAAATATGTCAGTTATTCCATGTGTTCGTTATCGTTTTATATCAGAGGGTTGCTGGCTGGCCATTCATCTCTGGCTAGTGTGTGCCGTGCTGACGTGCACACACACTTATCTACCGTGGCATCAGTCATCCTTCCATTTGTCCGTCCGTACCGTATGTTGAGCCGCGGCGTGTGTGCTATGTTACCACAGAGAATTTCACCATGATGATGCTGATGACGATGATGATGCTGGTGGACGACCTGTTTGATCGATGACCACTACTTGACCATCAATCGCTCTCGCACTGGCCACTGTTTAGTTTTCCCACATCAGGCTTGCAGGTGACTGACTGACTGACTGTTTGTTTATTTGTTATGTTTTGTCTGTCATCGTTGTTCATGTTCGCCCGAGGCTAATGTTGTGGACGTTATGTCACAAATGTAGTATGTATTTAAGGAAGGACATCATACATCAGTAAGTTGGTTCTAAATAACCATCTCCAGGTGTACACTCACCTAACATATGGTAACTTCCTATTTCCATACAACAATCTCCCGTGTGCACAGCCTACTCCGTGTTGATCCCATTGTAAAAAAGACAGAGCAATAATGTTATGCAAATGAGGTGTCCCCGCACGGCGTGGCCGTGCCCGTACAGGCAATGGTGCTGGTACCCCACCAGTGGTACTGCAACGTCACAGCCAGCCAGTGACTCGCGAGTTATTTTTAGATCTCATCTCAGTGAGAAGGATTCGCGGGCATTATATGTACAGCGGAGTGAAGTGACACGAACACAGAACAACCGTATCAATATAACGATCAACCGATACATCGCTCCAATCGACATCGGATCACAGCTCGCCCCAAAAAAAAAACTATAATTGTCAAACGAGAAATTATGGAAATGACTTTAACATTTCCGTACTTTATGGACTAACAGATGTTTTATTCACTGTTGCCTTGTCGTATGCAAGACACCAACAAAAACGAAAAATTCCTTTCATTGCAAAAAATAAAAAAAACATATACAGGCGCGCGTGCGCACGTACGTAGAAGTTTATATGTTGTGTGGTCAACCAATGTTTCCTTGATTTAGACATAAAGCACCCGGTCGATCAGAACAGGTGTTCATTATTAGTCGTTTTCCGATAAATCCCATGGCTTGGGGATTTGTACATGACTGGATTTACTCATGGTATAGCGGGTGTGACGAACTTGACCTATATGCTGTGTGTCGGGATGTCCTGCCTGGGTGGCCCATCTCTTGCTGTGTTACGGTGCATCGCATTCACCCTCCACACTTGCTCACACTCGCTAGAAGAGGCCGGCCACACCCCTGCGGACATTATCGCCACAGAATATCCCAACCTGTCTTGTATTATACAATTTCTTATTGATACATTCACGGCTACAAGTACTGAGCTCTAGTACTAATTAACTATATATTCCTGTAGCAACTGAAGAAGATGATATTTGAACTCTTCAGTGTCTGGACCTCAAGTCCCCAACCATGCTAAAAATAACACGTGCTTCACTATCTCGTCCGGCCGTGTACACTGATCTGTTTAATTGTGTTTTCTGGTGATTGTCGCACAGTGCTCGGACACTAAACACGCATTAGACACATTCTGGAGGTCGGCCCGTGGCCGGCACTCTGAATTTATTGCCGGCAAAAGAGATTTATCTGGTCGATGCAGTGACAACACTATTAAGACTTTATCGATTTACATTTCACTATGTTAGCGCGTTGAGTTATTTATTGGATGCTGATGCCTTGTTCTAGAGTTGATTCGGTTGATGCCAGTCAGCGCTCTTTGGTAACGAAGCACAAGGCATGCTGTAGGTATACAGTGTTATATTCGTTTGTGAAAGAATAAACAGTTTATGATATTAGTACAGTTTGTTGGCCGCGAATGAAGGTTAGTGTGCGTGAGCGGCCGGTTACGAACTTCTACCGTAGCCAGGAACTACGTTTGTGCAGAATTGCGCAGGTGGACACACACTAAACACGAATGAATTTCGCGTGGTCCGCATCGTTTCCTTGTGTACGAATTCACTGGGTTTGTTTACCAACGCAACGCGTGAATATAATAACTCGTACACTTACCTTCACACCATCGGCGTGCTGCACTCGACAGATAGAAAGCAATGACACGGAGCGACGTCACGTTTGATTGCCAATGGACATTTTGCAATTATTTGTGAATAGTTGTTAAGTTGGTGACGTATAGCAGTGCGTGGTTGTAGCAGGCGCCAACATACACTACGTACGTATAAGGTAACGCAGCTCACCTGTTGGCCGTACGACTCGTTTTATTGTGTATTTAACGCCGTTTGCCAAACTAACTTTGTGCAGCCAATTCGGACAATTTCGTGTGGGCGCATAATCTTCATGAACCGCGCTGAGAGGACAAGAAGCGAGTAATCCTGCATTCACTGTTGCTGCTGCTGGGATGCTCGTTAACATATCGTTTCATTATGTTTCAGTGTTCAACGATTTGCATCAGCGATACACAAGCAGTTCATTCGCTCACCATGCGCATAAAGTATTGTACTATTTGAGTTTCTACCTTGATTTGACAACCTCAGGACATAGTGTGATTGTGTCATTTTGATTTCATGCATTGAGCGAAACTAATCTCTGTGATTAAACATTGTTTGGTGCATGGAATTCTTGCTGGCCATTTCCGGTTATACATTTGGTCAATGTTTATGTTGATGGAGCTACAAGGAGGAGTGTTGTGACAGAGTGTACAATAGACCATCTCTACCTGGAATGGTAAGAAGTGTCTCTCTCACTCATTCTACAGAGTGTATAGTGAAACACTACAGTGCGACTGGTGTAGAAGATAGAGTGAGTTAGATAATAGAACTGGTGGTAATGTTGAACGGAGACAGGCTGATACAACATGTCATGCCAGTACACCATTCACAATACACTTCCCACAGAGATCTGGACCGAAACGACTTGTATCATAGCGACTGTTTAGGAAACTTGGTTGAATGCATTGAGATAAAGGCTTGGCCAAGGTGGGGCACGCGCTAACAGGATCCGTGACGTCACACCGCCGCCCGGTGTATGAGGTCTTGAGAGATTTTAAGGCGGGGAAGATGCTCTCCTAATAAGTCGAGATCTTATATACATACATACACACACACAGGCAGAGAGCCCAAGCTTTAACTAGTATCGAATAGACATGGTGGACTATTACAAGACGCAATTACGGCCACTCTTCTTCTTATTCTATTTGTCTCTCCGTCCGTGTACGTGTATCTCTCTCGCACACCGTGTAGGTGGTTATTGAAGACGTTGACTCCGGGTAACCATGGTTGACCAATGGTCGCGTGCGCGTGCGGTTCCAGCAGGACTTGCACGCGTGCCGACTAACCGACTGGTAACGTTCGAATGTACGCAATCAGTGAGATCTCTGTGTGTCTCTCTTCCTCCGGCCCCGGTGGTATATACGTGTCGCAAGGTATTAATCATTCCTGCTACTCATTGTACATGCATGTATGACCATCTGGTACCGCGTGGCCCACGCGCTCTCGCCCGGCTCGTGTCCAAAAAGATGGCACAGTCCCATTGTTTCCTCGCTATATGAAATATGAACTCTAATGTTCGGTTCTGTTCTCTGTTGTGTATTTGTTCCTTATAACAAGAGTTTTTGTTTACGCGACGTTACCAGTTTTGTACAAGTGACAACTATACGCACACATCTCATTCATCTAAAGCACACACAAACTGTTATTGTCATGGATGAGTAGGAGGTAGTAAATGAAAAATACAAGATTAGTTGAAAATTTTCTTTAGCTTTTTTTCATATATTTATATATCTTGATTGAAGTGAACGTTTTCATAGAATACAACCACTTATGAACAAATGATGAACATTGACTTGAACAACTGTAGTTGCGGGGACAACATGTACAAATAAATATAGATGTTCCTGTGTGTGTGTGTAAGTGTGTGTATGTTTGTGTGTGATTCACATAACTACCGACGTCCATGTATTCAAATATCACATTCATAATACAACAGCCTCGTGGGTTCGAATAAGTCCGCTTAGACAGTACAGTTCTGATGAGAAAACATCTAATATAATATAATATATGTATATATAAGTAGTAGTAGTAGTAGTTAGGTATATTATGTATAATACTCTCTGAAATTTATAAAAAATAGAGATTATGTGTAAGTGTTGTGAATGAATGGATTATTCATTAGTGTTTTATATGGATCTGTGTATGCATGTATGTTATAAGAATTCTATAGGTTTTTGAAAATATAGGACGCGATGTTAATCGTCATTCTCTTCCCTGTATACTACTAACATAGTACAACAAACAGCCTGGATAGTCAACAACATTATATTTATTTAAAATTAAATAATTTCGTGTTAACGCCTATATATATATATACACATAATAATTAGTTAATGAACTATATGTACAAATACATAATAATAATAATATATTTCTATATATATAATATAATATACTCTCAGATCTCAGGGACACATGAATCCATCTGACTTAGGCCTAAACATTTGTACGCTCGAGTTTTTATTGTGGCAAGCGTCCACACAGTAATAGTAATAATATGTATAATTTATCAAAGGCTATCAGTAGTTTAGTTATTCGCTCGCTTGGATCACATAAGTGTGTCCATGCTGGTAACTAGGTATGAGATGATTACTTCTGAAAGACCTCCTTCCATCCTCCGCTGCTACTTCTTCTTCTTCTTCTAAAGACACTCGGTGTTAAGGCAATCATCCCTGCGCGGACAGAGTATCTTACACTCCATGTGCAGGGATCATCACGTATAACGTGATGAGTATGTAAATAGTAGGTAGGGTAGGGTAGGGTAGTGTAGGGGGAAGATATATATGTAAGGTAGAGGATAAATGTACATGTATGTGTGTGTATGTGTTTATATATTGGAACGGAATCAAGCTGTAAGGGATAATATTGTGTGTTTGTGACAATCCGCCAAGTGTGTGTTTACTTACAAATAAATAATTACAAATATATTATAAGTTCCTAATTAACCAACAACAACTCGTATAAAACTGCGCATTATCGGAATGTTGAATTGTAGTGAGTTATATGTATGTATGTTATGTTATGTTATTTGGCAACACGTCATTGAATACTAACTCCCTACTAACACTGTGTCATCTTACTTTAGTTTAGTATTGATAATTAAAGCCATTGTTAAATCGTATGTCTACAGTGTTTGTTAACTAACTAACTAACTAACGGACCGTGCACTCGTCCCAAGCAGCGGCCATATCTATCTATCTGTCTGTCTGCCTGCCTGTATGTGTATAAAACATTATCATTATCAACAACAAAAGTGATACATTTAGAAAAATATGACACAGTCAGTGTGTGCGCACTGGGAACAGCGGTACTGTCAATTATTATATTAGATATATGTATGTATGGCATCTCAGTATATATTATTATTTATATTATAACAGTATGTATACCTACAGTAAGTATCTACATAGCAAACACACGCACGTACGCACGCACTCTCGGTAACAAAACTTTCGAGTTTCTAACTACTCTAATGTCACACACACAGTTCAGTTCAGCTTAGTTCAGTTCAGTAGTTAGCATTTTATATATATACTGTTGATAGACCGATATACATTTAGGTGGTAGTACTGGTAGTCGTACTTGGTGTCGAGACGGGCTCGTCCACTGACGACGGTTGTAACTCAATGTGCACGTAGATGAGGCGCGCCGTGTCGGCGTCAGGATCACAGTCATCGCGTATCAGGAGAACACACCCGGTCGGAGCGGGCGTCGGAGGCCGGTCTCATAGAGACGTCGTCACTACCGGCATCGACATGCTGTCGTCCGTGGACATACCGCCATGCATGGCATGATGGTGTTGCGCGTGCTGCTGATGTTGATGGTGCGCATGTTGTTGTTGCTGTTGGTGATGCGGATGTTGATGTTGCTGTTGTTGTTGCTGTTGCTGTTGCTGCTGCTGCTGCTGCTGCTGCTGTTGGTGATGTTGTTGCTGCATGGAACTACCGCCCGTTGATGTGTGACTCGTAGTACTGCTCCCAGACGATAGTTTACTCTCCTTCTTCATCCGTTGTTTGAGATGTACTTTTGCGTGCCGTTTCTTCTCGTCACTGCGTGCAAACTTCCGGCCGCACACATCACACGAGAACGGTTTCTCGCCCGTGTGCGTGCGTATATGCGTTGTGAGGTGGTCAGAACGCGAGAATGAACGCATGCAGATACGACATTGGAACGGTTTTTGGCCAGTGTGTATCCGAATATGTCGCGTCAATTCATCGGATCGCGAGAAGCGGCGGTCACAATTCTCCACGGGGCAAGCGTACGGTCGTTCATGTACCGGTGTTTTACTAGGCCGGTTCGGGTATTTGCGTGGTTTCACCGGGACGAGTTTCAGGGGCACGGGTGATTGTTGGTATACTTGTGACAGGATCTCGTGTCCTTTACTGGTGGACGGATTATACTCGGCAAGCTGCACATTATACCCGGCGCCCGTCTGCTGCTGCTGTTGTTGCTGCTGCTGCTGCTGCTGTTGGCCCACATCCCCACTAGCCCCACAGGCGCCCGCACTGCCACCACTGAATGGTTCCTGTTTGGGCACTAGTGATGACGGGCCCGGTATCACTAACGCACTCGCTCCTTGCGGGCTACCGTAGTCTGTAACTTGTGAGTCCAACCATTGGTATTTGGCAGACACGATGGGCTGACCGACACGTGAATATACCAGTTCCTGTTGTTGCTGTTGCATATCGCCAAGTTGCAATGTGCCCGCCGCACCTGAGTTGCCACAGCTGGGATATGAGGGCGGCTGTTTGAGGGCCAGGTTGCTGCCACATTCCATTGTCAACATCAGCTCCGTCTGACTACGGTCATCGTAGTGTGTACCGGCAGGACTCGGTGTCGCGGACGGATACTGATGTTGCGGCGACTGTGATGTGCCCTGTTGACCAAGCAGACTGTACATGGCCGGATATAGAGGCTTATCGGGGCCCGTTAGCAGCCACGGATTGACGGCGGGCGGTGATCCTGCTAGTGATCCCATCTGGCTGGTTGTAGTTTGTAATTGTTGACTGATGTTACCGGACAGACTAGGACTGGACGTGTAGATGCTACGATGGTGGAGCTTGTTATTGTTGTTGTTATTATTGGAGTTGGCCACCGGGGATGAATGTGAGGGCATGGATCCACTACCGGCCCCTGGGTACATACTGCTAAGGGTACTCGTGTTACTCGCCTCCTCCTCGCGTCCACCGCCAGGACTGCCACACAGACTCTCTGACTGTTTGGTGGTGGAGCTGGTGGTGCGATCCGCCTCCGGGTCTGCTTGGTGGACGCTGGCAGGACCAGCAGGACTGCTGCTCTGACACGGGCTGCCAGCAGGCTCGAGTGATAACTCCTCAGATTCTAAGGAACCTATAGGACAAAACACCTGTTGTAGATACCGTTTGTGAAATGTACCACTGCGTGTTATAAAGTGGAATTGAATGTGGTAAGTGAGTGTGTGTGTGTCTGCCGACGTAATTCTAGTTAGTAAGACCGGCAGAGTGTGGAAATCTCATCACTGAACCATCTGTGTACACTGGTCCGAGTTGTTTAGACAAACAGCGGATTAAAAATATCCCGCACGCACGGATCGTGATTAATCGCATTAAATGTTAAATGCTAAATTCTTCAAGTATTTTATATAAATATTTAGACGATTATTTCAGCCTGCATTGCAGATTGTCCATTTCGCATTTATGAATGACGGCTGGTTATCAATGTAGGATTTGTTCCTATACAAATGTTTCCGGTTTGTGCTTATTCATGTTGTTATTTATCATTACGTTTCCTTTTCGGGTTTATCAGTTAGAAATGTTCTCCTATTGGAGTGTGAGTGTGTGTGTGTGCGTGTGTATATATCACAGAGGCAAGTCAGCCACAGTGTTGTGTTGTGGCCAGCGCTCGATTCTGTCCGTCGGATACCAACAACTATTATTGCGCCTACATCGCTATTTCATTTCTGCAAATTTACTTTGAAACTCTTACTTCTTGGCATCCTCTATTTATTGTTACATCAATATTTAATCAAATGTTTTACTATCTGGGATATTCATTTTGTATATATTTTTATTTCTATACGTATGTGTACACATGTGCGGAAATATGTTCATATCGATTCAATAACAGAAAGTTGAATGGAAACTGAAGTATATCGATCGAAATTCAGATTTGGGTAACGTTACGTACTGTTGGCAGGACGAGTTCATTGAAGACGGGGGCGTTGGCGAGGCCTTAGACAACACGACGACCGTTCTTACAGATCAGGGAAATGACGACGGCGACGGCGACGTGTGGGCGCAAGCATACCGGGACACTTGTTGAAGGCAACCGTGCATTCATAGATTGCACCGGTACGTACGTTATAAATGTGCCGGCTACTCACATATACCTAGTATAGTAATATTCATGTTGTGTATTGATATGTTCTCTTAGTCAGAACCGTGCGTGTGTGTGTGTATGTGTTTGTATATATGTATAACTAGATGAATTAACTGCACAGACACAACATGGTGACGTAATGGTATTATTACTCAGTGGGTGCGCGCGAACATCTATAACCTGACAGAGTGAGACTGAGTTGACTGATGAAGGGTTTGTTTATAATATTTTGTGTACCGACGGCAGCAGAGCATTGTGCAGCAGGACGGGTATACACGAGTGAGTGTTGTTATGATTCCGGCATACCTGTTATTGGCGGTGGTTCTACGACGGTGGATGGCCCGAAGAAGGACGGTATATCACCGGATGTGGTGACGGGTGTGTTGAGGTCCCCCGGCTGTGGTTCGGAGGCGGCCGGCTCGCTGAGATCGGCAGCGGTGGCGGCGCTTCCCGGCACCGGACTGCCGCCGGCGCCCACCCCCTTGTACAGGAGCTGAGTGTCGAAACTGAGCACGTTGAAGTGATGAGCAGCGGCCGCGGCCGCAGACTCAGTTAACAGGAAGGCGGACGTGTGATGATGATGGTGGTGGTGGTGGTGCTGAGCGGGCAGCGTGTCCAAGCCGTCCATGATCATGGTCGTCGCCGGGGTCGGAACCACGCTCGCCGGAGCCGCTTGCGGCCCGCCTACCACAATAGATCAACAATGACAACAACCAGCTCTTGTGCACTTGGTTCGGGGGGCACTACTGCCGTTATATAGTTCTGTATTAGTCGTACTAGGATGGTCAGTTAAATAATAATGTTCACATGGAGATAATAGTTACACATATGTACTATATACACACGCACACGCACCGTCCGTTATCAATATTATTGTGTGAGAGAGAGAGAGTAAGTAAGCGAACACCACACAAGTAATGTAAAGCGCAATGATGATACTTGTGTTGTATATATATGTATTATGTCCGTGTGCTGTACACGGTGTCGCGGGTCAAGGTCTCGGCGAGCGGTTCAACACAACCGCACTTGTAGCCGATCGCTCGTGAACTGGCCGCCGCGCGACTCCAACATCACTTTTATGAATGGAGCATGTGTCCCATATTTGGAAGTCGCAATCAAGACGCCAACCAATCGGACCGCGCGCGAGTTTATCCCCCACCTAGACTATACCCCACCACGGGCGCCGCGTAATTATGACGTCACGGCGACGTCACATATACTGAACATAGGTATACGTACACATACACTCGCCCGGCTCACACACACACACCGGCAGACGATAAGCGCGACGTCGGGTCGATCTGTACAGAGATTGCGCATTCGGTAGGAAATACGCCGCTAGGAAATTCTTAATACTATATGTTATATTATATTTGATACAGGGCTTACTCCCTTACTGTGTTCACTCTACTAACTACAAGGGTGATGATTTAGTGACGCGCCAACTATACACAGCTGATCATCTTACCTACGTCCCCGATCACGCGCGAACAAAATAATAACACGCCAACTATTTTTAACCGAAACATCTGTTGCGATTCATTATAAATAACGCGACGGCTCGGACTCACGGGCTGGAAATATACATATCGATGGTGGGCTCGGTGAATCAGGCCGCCGAATAAACCACCAGCTCATAAGTGACGTCTAAGCGTCTTATGTAACAGCGTCGCGCGTTGATTCGCGCGCCCAATGGAAGTATGACAGCATCGGCTAGGAATTGTTCAACACTACGGACTGGTAAACGTGCCAGGCCAAGAATTTACACCGCCGCTATATATAGTTGGACACGGTCTTTATATAGACCACGGGTCATTACTTGGTGAAGAAGACGTCCGTCTATATAGTTTCCAGTATGGAGTTTGTCCTCAGTTCTGCGCATATGCTAGTATGTTTGTTGACATCTGCCTACGCTTCTGATATACCACCATACACACATACAAATATGCCTACATACATTTGCAGCACGTGATTATATATGTATGCTACAAGGTATAACTTGTTGAATCAGGGGATGTTTAGAAACACACAGTGACATGTGGACGATAAAGAGACATGTTTAGAAAAATGAGCGGCAAATGATAAAGGCGTGTGCTTCCCTAGACGTTTGACGAGAAATGAGCGTAGTAATGATTACTACGTAACTCGACGTACGTCGATGTGTACTTTACTAGAGGTAATCGGCACACACACAATTATGCAGTTATATTTATGGCGTAGCAGATAACGAAGGTAAAGTTTATTGTTATCGTCGGTTGTTTAACTAACGTTTTAAAAATATACCTTCACTAACTTATAGTAAATTACTTTGTCGTATGTATGATGTGCCGCTGTCACATCTCAGTGTTTTCCACTATCAGTGTTCAACGTTAGCTTGTTAGTTGTCTATCATCACCTACCAATGTACGTAGTTCAATAATAGTGTCGGTAGGAATACTGAGAGACGCCAGGGGATAGTTCATTGAAGCGCCGCGACGCAACATGCACACGTACGTAGTTCATGGATTCGCTATTCACCCCTTGGGTGCGGTATGACGTCAGTTCATTCATGGTTTACTTCCCCTATTCTGCCATATATACAATATGGCGGCGTGCGGCGACCTTGACTGTTGCCGGCAGTGTTGTACGTCATAGAACGACCGCCGCGACGCACCCCGTCACCCTGCGCACGTGCCACCACCGGCGCCTGCCTCACCTCCTGCTGGCCTGGTACCAAATATCCGGTACGTTTCCTCAATGTTCCGCTACCGAACGTCGAACCGGTAGTGATTATATGGTGCGCGTACAATAAATATCTACTTGTAACAATGAACCAGACGTTCTCTACATGTCTCGACACATGGACCATGTTATTATCACAGAGGATACCGGAATTTCACTCAGCTTGACAAGTGAAAAATTAAATGCATATTTATATAAGTTTCGGCGTCGAGAAAACAACTTTATTTGTACAAATAAACAAACAAAATTATTAGTGCAAGGTCGAGAATTTATATTCAATTATTTATTCCGCGTTTAATATTAACTACCATCATATTGAAAGTTAATTAAAGTGATAAATATCACTGTATAGTTATAGCTGATTAAATTACAGTTCTAAATACAGCCCTGTGTTGAACTTAAATAACAGCCACTAGTTGCTTCCCTTTGATTACTTGTTAAATGTTCACTTTAATTAAATTGCTAGGTAACATTAATATTTCGTGTTTCAACATTTCGTGTATTATGTTTATCTGTATAATAATATTATTTGTGACTTGTGTTGCGTTGCGTTGCAACTATGGTTGACGGTTCTTCTAACGTGCATGTATGTGTATGTTGATCAAGTCGCCTTTATGTTAGTTGGACGGTACGGAACCGGTCCGACGTGCTGGGTGTAGCCAATGTGACGTAGCAAAAAAGCGTTGGTGATTTTGAATAAATTATGTGGGTTTCTAAGTTGATCTGGTGTAAAATTGTGGGTATATAGACAGTGCCGTATTATGTAAGACTATATAAGGAGGTATTCCTAAATGACCAATAATTACAGCAATCCACCATATATACATACACACATATATATACAACAAGTGTGTGAGAGAGATAGAGTGTGAAGCTCTATGGCGGAACAACGACAAGAGCACGGGCACGGTCACAGGTACACGCGGAGCGGTGTGGGGTGGGGCAATGAGTATCCACCAAGAACAGCGGCTCGATGGGTGAGCAGCTAATGTATGTTAATCCACCATAAATAATAACAATAATTTGATGAAACTTAAATTACATATGTCGGCTTGAAATTGTTGCGTACTGTGTTTTTTCGCCTGTGGCTCATTTTCGAAAGTGCATTGATCTAAACGTACGTACACGAACAGAATACATATGCATGTGTAACTCTCCGTATGTGTTAGAATTCAAGTAAACGTACGAGATTATGTGATCATCATCCCAGCAGTGATGCGGCATTTATTTACGAAATATATAACTGTCGGATTAGGAACTACAGATATTCCCGAGCAACGGACCATGTTATTATATATTAACGAAATATGGCATGTGACAATCCCGTGGTCAGAGTGACAGTGAGCTAAACAAGCAAACGTTTAGTGACAGTTACAATGTATATAACTGGTGCACTTGTTTCTCAACCCAACTATTTATAACACACACCGGACATACCTACACAGGTGAATTGTAATTTAACTACAGGAAACATTCTCCAGATGTCACCATCAATAACAATTTAACCATCACAAACACAATGGTCCACTGTTTGAATTATCGAAATAAGATAATAATGAGAGCGACGATTAAGGGTCATGTGAAATTAGAGATTGTGTGTATGTTGTGTAGGTGAGTATAGGTTAGACGTACACACACACGCACACGGGTACACTAGCTGCACACACCTGCTGTTGATGTTCCCGCGAACCACATGGCGACGAGGTCCTCGACGCTAGCACATGGTGGTGGCGCGTGTTGTCCATAGCCGGCTCCATAGTAGAACGGTGGACCTGGTGGTAACACTTCCAACAATGCTCTACCTCGGCCATCAGCCGAGTCTCGTCTCACAGTTGCCGTTGCTGATGATGTCCGTATTGTTCGTACGTTAGCACTACCATTACTACTTGTGCCGGCACTGGGTATTGTGTTATTGCCGCCAGTGATGCCGCCTTCCAGTAACAGTTGTTGCACTTGGAGTATATCGATGAATTCGTCGCTATCGCGTGACCGTTGTCGACTGAAGAGATTCTGGTAATCGTCACTGTTCGAGTCTTCGCGTTCCCTTCGCATCGCTAGCGTTAACATGTTGGCGCGGGACGGTTGCCATGCCGCACCGTACCCCTATGTGCATTCGCACAGTATACACACACACACTCGCACAGGCACACACTTGCACACACACAGTCACTGAGTGATGCACGTATATGTCACACACCACCACTAAACAAACACCTACACCATATACTATACGTTACACACTATATGTACGTACACACGATGTACAACATGTGAGATGTTAGAGTCGCGGTGGCCGGCACGCTCGTTCGTCGAGATGTGAATGAGCGTCGGACATGTGTACCATAATGGCACAGGTACTACACACTCAACCCGCCAACACGAAACGCCTTCGATACCACCGCCTCGGTGCCACGAGCCGCTCGGTGACGTCACATACAGAGCGCGTCGTCACTCAGCGGTGCGTAGGTTAGGGCTTGAAGTGTGCGGGCGTCGCATCAACAACAACCAAACACACATGTGCGTACGTGTTGTGTTACAACATTTACCTTTACACAACAAGCTTACTTATTTCTATCTAATCTGTATCTGTTTATCCGGTGTTGTAACTAGTAACTAGTTTAGTTAGTTTGTGTATGGTTAATATACGTACGTACTGTTATTTTCTGTGGCCACAATGCGTATTTATATATTATGTTTATTGTATGGACGCCCCCGTGTATTGGGATCCCCACTTGTGGAGACGCTCGTATATGTATGTGTGACTATAGTCCGTGGCCCCACTTCTAGTAGAGTTCCGCGCTGTGTTGTGATTGGCTGGCTGGCTGGTGCTGAGCACGCGGCATTTTTGGCACGAAGTGCTCGATGCCGACGTCACGCGGCTGTCTCCGTTGGCCAACTCCCGGAAAGGTACGAATTAAATCAAACGCGTCGATGTGATGTCACTGCTGACTGATCGGGCACTGTGAGGTCGCGTGCTATTTTCATACACATGCACATGTACACATGACAGATATGTACGTAGTGGCGCGAACTTTGCACAGATTTTTCTACTATATGTAAAGGTAAGTAACTAGGAAGGTATATGTTATACTAGTTACTACAGTATTTAGTACAGATCCCCGTACATTATATGATGGTGACACATGCTGGACGGGGCGGGACGGTGTTTGGTGTGTTTATCGGCCGGAACTCATGTGTAGACGGTTTAGCTGATAAATGAGTTACGGTCACTTTCTGCCGGCAGCAAATAATTACGCTCGCCACGATATCTTTGCTCTCTTATCTTCTTCATTTCACTTTGTGGCTACTTCATTCATTCCTCTCGTCAGTCTTATCACCGTAATGTACACAGCCTTGAGTATATCGCTATACTCTCAAACATCACCAGGTCACGCACGTCTCTCCAACAAAACGAAAACAACACACCTCGACTTCCCAGAACTGTCTCCATTGCATCTCTATCCGACCGTATTCTACATAGGTAAGTACAACACACATGTATCAGCAGATTGCATTAGATCATATCTCACATTCACTAGCAACTCCGTCTTATTGAGCTTATATGGTAAACGTGTAATACATAATCTACATTGATTGTGTGACGAACAATTCTCGAATGTTTAATTGTACATAAACTTCCGGTATTTGTTTCCAAGAAACCGAAAGTATATAAAATGTATTTTTACATTTATTGTATGTGTAATAAGCGAGTATTTGGATTTTGACTAAGGTACTGAAATATCGAATCCCAGTGGTTGCCAAGTATTTAGAAATAAACAAAATGGAATACACACGTTCTATTTGAAGTCTATTGAAGTCTACAATGTTAGGTACATTGCACAGCGATTACATAACATATAGTGCGGTGTATATGACAGCATACACAGTAGTATATCCGCACTCTACAATGCTTCTAGCAATAATTACCATTCAAATACCTACGTACCTTGTTAACCAGTCCACTAACGGTTGAACATTTAAGGAAATTTATCATTTATATATGTATATGCTGTAAGTCTTATTTTTATACAATTAACGCATAAACATTTGTTAAGAATTGTTGTTAAATGACATGTACTGTAATATTCCCCTTGGTATAAAAATGCCACAAACTCTATTACATATATATAGTGTATCCATAGATATAAGAATTTGACTAAACGCAGCATGCTATTAACAGAGGATTATCCCAGATTATACGACATAGTAAATGAATAAAAAGCAGAGATGTATTCAGAAATTTATAAATACATTTTGAAAAATAAAAACAACAAAAATGTGAATATGATATACATCTTAACAATAACAATACAAATTAACATAAATAAATGGAATATTCAATAAATTATTATTACGTCTTAATTATAAACAAAATGTCTCTTGTCTTTCCCGTTAAGAGCATTACAAATTTACCTGAATACCGCCACTACTAGTAGTTTATGGCCTCTCCTGCTGTGAAGGGTACTCCCCTACCTATTAAGGAATCATGTCAAATTCTTATATCTATGGACAGAGTATACATGTGTGTGTGTACGTGTATGTCCGTATACGGGAGCAGTGAGTGTATGTAGTTATATTACATAGTGCCGGGACCGGTATATACGTATCTCATATTCTTCACAGGCAGCCCGAGCGCTATCTGTTACAATGGAACGTCAAACTGGAAGTTATGTTCCGGGAAGCAGTCAGATTGTACTAGCAGATGAATGAGCCGCGATAACTGACCAAGAACATAAATAGGAAACAATTATTCATCTTCCAACAAAAGGCCAACCCTACATATATGTATACGTTTAACTTTACACTAAATGCCATCACTGAAATGAACATTTCCAATGTCTGATTACACTCAATATGACAACCATATGTAAGTATTATCCCTGTATAAACGTCACTAATTCTAAATCTGAATAGCTAGAGTTAGTTTCAAGGAAGTAGATAATCTCTTTACACGCTTGTATCGTTCAGCAGTTTGATAATTGTCGTTTTTCTTTGATGTTCTTTCTGCAAGTATATGATAAGATTGTAGAGTATATTCCCTACGTAAGTAAGTGTGGTAGATAAATTTAGAATCAAGCAGATTTTTGTGTATTGTGAATAGATCTGTATAGTTTCCATGTATTTCTGCAATATGTACGCAAGCCATTATCAGTTCTTGTTATTCGGTGCTAGTTCGTTGGTCATATATGACACAAGTCTTTCAATTTGTGGATAGGCACATAGTGGTTTTTGCAAGTGATAAATGGGACAGCTGTTTGTTCTATCAACTGACAGCAAACATGGTCATTACTCAAGCAAATCTATTTTCTAAATGAAAAAATAATACTATATCATTAATACCCCAATACAGTGAAATTGCTGCATGTAAGATACGACATTGCTGATATATAAAGTTTGAAAATTCCCTATTCAAGCGTGGGTTTCGAATTGTCAATATTTGATAATACAACTTT
The DNA here is from genome assembly GCA_963422195.1 of Carabus problematicus. Lineage (NCBI taxonomy): Eukaryota > Metazoa > Arthropoda > Insecta > Coleoptera > Carabidae > Carabus > Carabus problematicus. The sequence continues at coordinate 8,653,660 of OY728590.1, forward strand.
ATATTGTGATGACATTCAATAAAAATAATATTCATTCATTGAGAAATATTATGAATATCATACCTTCGCCAATATATAATGTAGGTCAGTGATTCCCAACCTTTTTTAAGTCGCGACCCCCTTTGTAAATGGCGAAAATCGCGCAACCCCTGGCCAAAAATTTTCTTTAAAAGAGAGACAATTTTTTTAGCTGCAATTCTTGTAGCTGAGGGTTTTTCTAGCTCGGCTGATGTTTTCAAATATGTTTACGCGTCACCATAGGGATCGCGACCCACCGATTGGGAACCTGTGATGTAGGTCATACATATTTGATGGTGTTTTTCTTTGATTTCTCATTATAGTCAAAATATAATCAAGTCAGATTTAATTGAATGAAATGTGAATAATTAGAAAACAGGTTCACTATGATTTGTCGTCTGTTATAAATCGCGACATGTGATAGTAAAATAATGAATGTTTTTTCACATTTATCTCCGTTATAAGCCATATAAACGGGATTGAATTGTAACGTGCATATCTAGAGCTCTGTGTAATAAAACACTTATAGTGGGCATATGTCATTGTACAATTATTTCATGTCAAACACGATTGTGAAATGGAACCAACCTAGGTACCTACATAACTAAACAGTTCGTTATATCTACTCTACTGTTAAAGCACAAATAGCTGCCATTTGGCACTCTGGTGTCACGCTAATTGATTACACCAATCACACACAATCATGTTCACAGATAGTTAGATTTTTTCGTATTGTTTTCTATTACATATTCAATGATTACAATATTTTCTAGTGATAAATAATAAGTTTATTTATTGATGCAGACTGGCTTATGGTGGTGCAATAATGTTAACGTAAATATTTTTCACTATTATTACGAATGGTGTCGTTGCCAGTAAATGAGATTAATAAATCTTTCAGCCGCGCGTACCCATGTTTGAAGGCGATACTAAAACTAAAGTTAAACGCAAAGAGCCATGTCATAATGGTTGTTGTAAGTAACTAGGTACCTTTGTCTACAGAATATTTATCTATATCTGTTGGTAAATATGACTATTGTATTCACATATTCCACACATCATACATCCAGTGTTTATAATCATAATAATTTGATGTAACTTTGGTTTCAGTTGCAGCATATGTTAGATCAGAGGAAGGAGGTTAGCAGTGTGTAGCTACTACCAGTTGCTTGCTAACATGACTAAGAAACAAGAAAACTTGGAGTTCTACCGGGCACCGCATGCATATAGGTATATTTAGCACATATATCAACACGTGCGTTATGTATGAATGAGCGCATATGCGCTTTCTACATTGTTTTTTATCTCGCAAGTTCACCAAGTATACATATATACATAACTAGACACTGTACGGCTACGTTCATACTATTATCTAATTGCAGCTAGTAATGTTCAACAATATTCGTGGGCAATATAGTACATATTCAGCTCCGCAGAATCAGACTACAATTATGTTAAGGTATCTTCAAACTTACTTGTCAGATAGACATCCTATATAGTCGCTAAGTTATTTTGAATTTGTATTTTTAGGTTCGACCTGATTCAACAAAACGAATAATAAACATGCAGTTAAGAATAGTTCAAAATGGCCGTTATACAGTTTACATCATGTGGAGAAAAGAATTTTTATTATATCTGTGCCATTTATATACTATTAAATAACTTCCAAACTCTGTGAGATGTTGACAACTGAATGTCGGTTAGAAATGTTATAAATTCGAATATCACAGGGTAGTACGTAAGTTTGTAAGACATAGTTTGATTAATATTACATTTCATTTCCAGATAATTATTTGTAGTGGTATAGCACACCATGCACCTTGTGCTTCACTACCATTTTCTAATTAAAACTTCTGTCAAAAGTGAAATTTATAGCTATGACCAATTGAGATGTTGGCTAAGTCTTTCTGAAATTTGATTTACTGCTGAAATCAATCATAACGGAGTGGAGAGTAGCTCCAGTATGAATCAAGTCCGTTAAACATAGTACAGAGTAACTAAGATGCTTCATTGTTGGTTGCAATTTGAAAAACTAAGATGTAATTGTGGATCTTGTAGTAGGTACTTGGTGATTGTAATGTTTCGTTCAGTGACATTTAGCTATGTATGTACTGTACATACGCGAAGTGTGTAACAACGACGACGACGACGACAATGGCTGATCGCGGCCGTCACCATACTGTGATGTATGACGCACGACTGGCTTGATTCCCTTACGGATCACCGACTAATTAAATATAAGTTATGTCCGTCTTAACGCATATTTTACGCCATTCTTATCGACCTATATAAACCACTCGGTCGCTGTTGCTGCCGTTGTTCTTGTACTTTGCCAGGACCGGCTCAGCTAGGTCTACCATCGTGTATTTCTCAAAACTCCACCCTTGCATGCTTCTACACTTGCAAAAGCTGCAGTGTAACATCATGTGGTACTTCTAACTAAATACGTGCCCGCGAATTATCATTTGAACCTGCGGTTCCCAAGAACTACAGCGCCCCGGCCCTGTACAGTGGGTACTACCTGGTATCGTGCATATACAGTTTTAATTGTGAACAAGCAGCACGATATTTTTGCAGAGGCGTCGGCGGTCGCACTTTGCTCACTTAGTTTTTACAGATGCGGAACTTGCCATAAAAGTTATGTCTATGCTCGATTATGATCGCTTCAAGCAAACGAATTGTTTCGCGCCTTTTATAAACTTTGCTGAAACATAATCTCACGTAATAATAATAATGAGAAGTACATAAATTATACACGTACCAGGGACAAGTATGGACGCGATTTTACTTTCTTGAATATTTACCACGAGACTGAAATAGTCTATTAGAATTACCACTAGTGTGTACGAGTTAATGCAATTCGACACAACGCTGAATAAGTTGGTGACATGTCGGTGTGTGGATGTGCCCTCCCTTGTTGGACAGCCACTGACCGATGGACATTGTCACTCCCACACGACGAATGCGTATCTCGTCTGTTGAAATGTGGCGGGTGCATGCGAGATATGTCAATTAGCAGTATTGAATTGTTCGCGGGCAACGGTGTCTTCGTTACAGATATCCAACTGGATTCGAGGTACTTGGGTGGTGGCTAGCACATCCAATAAATTCACCATTCACCAGTTCCGCGCTTATTATTTCTTGGCTACATCATATCGGACAGTAAATAAAAACACACTTATTTATATACGAAACCTGCACAAGGTAATCAATCAAGTTAATACCATGCAAACAGTATAACTGTAACGTTATTATCCAGTTTGAAATGGGTGATTGTTTATTGTAATTAGTAATTAATCAGTCATTAAGTTACATTAGGCCTAGGAAACGTACCGAGTGAAATGCATGAATGAATATACGTACATATAAGCATAATAAAACGGGAATCATTTCTATATTATAATTTATGCAGATTTTACACCTGTTTCTATAAATATTCATACGCGCAGGTAAACTAATTAATGATGTACTATTGCCCTTAATGGCAATCATGCTGTGCTCTTTTCATATCATCTGGAAGGGTCATTTAATTTCTTATAATTTATCATTTTAGATTAGCGAAATTATAAAACATTTGCATCTCGTATTCATATGTATGTACCTAGAAATCAAATCATTTTCCTGTTTACATTTTTACCCGCTGTTCAAGATCATATATCGCTTGTGAACATTGCCGAATTTATTTCATGAACCAAGCACATTGTATAACAAGTCTTAATGTTAATTCAAATTAAATTATTACAAGTATGTACATGCTTACGTTAGTAGTTCGTTCAGGAATAGTGTACCGTGTATGCACTGTAGTGCGATGTATTGTGCAATACGCAGTTACCAGTCAGTAGTATATTCTGGTCAGATATTTGTGGTTTTTTGATTGTGAATCCCTGGCGAGTGCAAAACATGAAGAAATACGGGTGAATATGAAATACTGAGGTTATTAGTCATATATGTGTGTATGGGTAGTGCACCTGGTATTACTGCTACTATCAGCTCATTTATGGATACAAGCAAACATACACAGGGATGTAAAAGTAACGCTGTTCTTTCACTTATTTATTACTTGTATGTCATATCAGCGAGTACTGTACTATTGATTGAATTGGGATAGTTATTACTTATATATACATCCTTCTCCGTTAAATACACAAACATATGTACATAGATATGAAAAGGGAGCGTAAGAACATGTCTGTATATATGCTATTTTATTAGTAATAAGTGATTCGGCCAGTTTTTATCAATGCTGATAACATTAGATGGATTGCGTATGTTCGCTAGCACTCGTATAATTAAAATGTCGAGGTTGTAGAAGAGAATTTATGCATATGGAATAAATAACGTAAATTATTCATATGAGATCATGTGAAATGTATTTGGAGTTCTTTTTCCGTTGGTATTTATTAAAGTGCGTGTTTTCTTGCATATCAAAGTGGACATGTAAGAATTTAATTAATAGTAAGTGTGACATTAACACTTGCTGGACTCTCGTTACCCGCGAATACCGATAAATATGAATCAACTAATTACGCTCTGATTAATTACTGGCTACGTGTCTCTTAGTGCCGTAATATGGACAGATAAATAAACGCTGCAAATGGTAAATATACTTGTATGTAAATCGTATATCCGTAGATCATCGCATTATCTCACAAAACAAACAAAACTTACTTATTCGCACTGGATTCTACTAGTTGTATCCATTTTCCTGGATACATTCCGGGAATTGAATAATATGTTCTAGTAAATACGGGTCAACGATGTCATTTCCGAAATGCGGTAAACTTTTGTGGTTATTCTGTGAAGATATAAAAATATAATGTGACATTCAATGATAATCATATAAACATGTGTTTGATAGTTGTAATCACATCGTTATAGGTCAACAATATATCAAATTTCTTCCAACTATTACCCGTCTATTAACATGGAACAATTAAGAATTTAGTAATGTGTTTAGATAGTTTCGTGAAGATAAGGAATATAACAATTATATGGTAAAAATTTGCGACAACTAGGCTCGTATATCATTAGGAAGCACGTGTGTGTATGTGTAAATAGTAGTAGATATGTTTATAGTATAGTGATATTCATGTATGTAGTAGCATGTGTTGGAGCGGGTGTTGTCGTACGTTAGCAATTAACAGACTGACGCGTGCACGAGTACTGAGTAATGACGAGCTACAGGAGGGCATTAGTGTACGCTGACAGGCAGACATGACCGAACTCAATCATTTACCTGCACACTGACGGACGGTCAAATTCGGCTGAGTTGTTGGTCTGCACCAGTCTGCACTATACAGAGCAGTGATGAGTTTGTTATTATTTGTACAGCACATACTACACAATGGTTGTTTACATGACAGTGTTCGCTAATTATAAGACGTCCGTCCGATGAATTATGTTAATGTTTGCACATGTTTATAACTATGTAGTGTGTGTGCAACAGCACGCAATGTCCTCCTTCCTCGACACGTATGTCCGCCCGAAACGCGATTTTTCTGTATAGTCTATCCATAGATATAAGAACTTGACATGATTCCTTAATAGGTAGGGTGGTACCCTTCACAGCAGGAGAGGCCATAAACTACTAGTAGTGGCGGTATTCAGGTACATTTGTAATGCTCTTAGCGGGAAAGACAAGAGACATTTTGTCTATAATTAAGACGTAATAATAATTTATTGAATATTACATTTATTTATGTTAATTTGTATTATTATTGTTAAGATGTATATCATATTTTTGTTGTTATTTTTCAAAATGTATTTATAAATTTCTGAATACAGCTCTGCTTTTTATTCGTTTACTGTGTCGTATAATTTGGGATAATCCTCTGTTAATAGCATGCTGCGTTTAGTCAAGTTCTTATATCTATGGATACACTATACCACATGCGTGTGTTGGCCAATGAAAAATAGATCCCATAAAATCGAGTGAAATACAACCGTGCGCTTTTAAAACTGTCATTGGCCCAATAAATGTTAAAATCCACTCGATAAAATAAGTCCGAGTGGACAGTAAAGATTACAACTTTACTATACAGTATATGTATATACGAGTATATATACAAGTTAGTCTCTCGCCGTGCGTATGTATGTATAGCCTGTAAGCTATAAGGTAAATGTATACAGGTGGATGTGGGGTAGGGTGGTGCGGGTGGGTAACGGGACAGTCTCGTTAATGTCAATCGCACGGTGAGTGAGAGCGTACCTGTGTCACCTGTACTATAGTGGTAGATGTGGTGGCCGTACTGTGTCGATGGTTGAAGTGTCAAGTGCTGCTGATGATTATGGTGATGTCGCTGTTGGTGGTGGTGGTTGTGTTGTTGTTGAGATGGATGCTCGTAGTCCAGTGGCTGCTGTTGCTGTAGTTGTTGATGATGGTGCGGTGGGGACCAGGGTGGAGGCGGCTCGCAGATCACCGACAGACGTCTCAGCCGCGGCCGCAACCCGGGCTGCACACACACCGACTCGCACTGCTCGAGATGCATCTGCAGCCAGTTTCAGACTGGCTGGCCGATTGCCGTGGTGGCCGAGCGATACAGGCCCAGCTTTGGAGCGGTGAGAGGTGGGGCGCTCCTCACATACATACACACATATATACATATATAATATATACTAACCAACACTATCGCCATCACCGTCGCTCCAACTCTATGAAGGTGACATTTTTAAGACAGGTATCGGTAAATTGCACGTTTGCATTGGGCCCGCGGGGCTAACACACACTATCATTGATCGGTATCTCCGTGGATTACGTACATACGCGCGCGCTTTCTATCATAGTTATTACGTGTATGCGTGCCGAATGGTCAGATTGCGCGCCGGTGTCCGCGTTCAAATCATCGCGCGGACACTCCAAGAGTTGCACGGAAGCTTACTGTCACATCCACACCATGTTCCGGATGGTCAGATGACGCGCGTAGCCTCGTTAGGAGTCCTGAGTACTCGTACACGTACGGCGGTACACGTAACGCACGCACGTAACGCGCCGCGGCTTCTTTGCGCTAACACATTGTTATTCATGGTGAGTGGTGCTCCGGCATTCTCTATATTCTCGTTGTCTCCTTGTCACTGCTTTTCGGCAATTGTACCACAACTGTTCCGTTGGATTTTCGCTTGTGTCACTCTGTTCTAATTGGTAAACATAACGCTGAACTATGTGACCGCGTAGATCTAACAGGATGAGGACAGAATTTCAATTGTATGTAGGCGCATTATACACGAATGTGTGTTGCTCCCGCGTCAAGTAAGAAAAAACAAGTTCCAATATAGGCAAGCGATGGGTGTTAGGATAACATGGCTCGTGTACAACGGTGTGAACGGACGGAAATAATTTATTACTTCTGAATCAATCATACACACACACACATTGTACCTACGACGAAATTTATCGAGCCCGAGGTTTCACCGTTCGTATTGTCATTTATCATAAGGCTCACGATCTGTACTCGTATGTAAGCATGACGATATGGAATAGTGTGGTGTGTGTTGTGACCCGTCGTTGCAATCACAGCGCATTCGTGCACTGCACACACGCATACTGACAAATATATTAACGGTTAAAGGTGTGATAAGTGACAAGGATAACTGGATCCGCATTCGAATATTTAAATGAGTTCATTTGTATGAAAACTATATATACCACTATCAGATCAATGACATATACTAAACATACATGCACGGAGCCTAGCTATTCTCCATTTTTACAGACGCGCGCGTCTCATACATGTATGGGTATGTTATATGTATTGTTTTTGTTTTTGTTTTTTTTTTGTTTTTTCTGTATCATTCTGTCAACTCTGTTACAGGGCATACAGTTATACATACATCTCTGATCTGAACCAGCTCTCTATACGAAGGCTCTACCTGGGATCCGTTGGAGCAACTTAATATCTATATGCAAATATGCGTGTCTGTTATTAATTTCAATAATCACAGATTGTCCAGCACATAATTGGATAAATCTTTCACAACAAATAATACTACACGAATGAGTAAGTTTTTACTTAGACAATTACGTGTAAATGCTATTTGCATTATGATTAGCTATGTGCTAAGATGCCTACCTGGTACCTACCTAACTACCTACCACTTTACCTTTTTGTAACGTCATTTTAATATTTCAATTTGGATTAATGCAATTAATTTAAAAAATAATTAAAATATCGGAATGTATAATTTTGTGTGGCATAGAGATTTAAGCGGCAGGTTAGAATAATCGTTTTGCATTTAGATACTGAAGCGTAGATTACATATAATGAAACACCGTTATACATACATATATGCATATAAGAAATCGGGCAATAATAGTTCATTTCCATTTAAAATTAATTGATTTACCTAGGATTTATCTGTGACAGCTGCCAAATGTCAGAATATTAGTGCACCTACTTTTAATCAAACTACCTTCATTTTTTATTGTCAACAATGTCGAAATTGTCAGAAAATAAATTATTTCCATTGTCCATTGAAATTAGAAAACTTACAAAACCTATATTAATTGTTTCTCTTGGTATACCTACCTATCGATATGAGTTCAAGCAATTACTGTTTGCCGCATTGCGAGGTCACTGAAAATTCCAGTTTTGCAATAATATTTAAGTATATCGTCATGAATATTTGCTTGCTGATTTTATAGCAATCATATCTAATTTATTTATTGAAATCGGTACTTGTTTATTTTATTATTATGATCATAGTAAAAAGCAAATATTCAGTTGGTATGCATTCAATGATAACAGTTACTTGAATATCCAATCATATTTGATTGTCGATATTGAAACGGAGTGTTGCAACAGTTAACTTCATTATGCAATGGATACGCGTACAGCAAAGAAATTAATTCTAGTCACAGTAAAAAGTGATTCAATCTGCGTCATCTTTGTGACCTGCATTTATTTACTGAATCACTAGGAAAACTACATCATTTTTTCTAATAGGTTACATTATTTTGTCATGCTATAAAATATATACTTGCAATTATAAACACGTATAGTACGAATACGTGTTCGTGTTCGTGTGTGTTTGGAATTTTTATTGAACGTCAATCAGAGATTTAAACGTTGGTTTGCGGCGGGCGTATGAAGGTTTGTTGAGATAGTTGCGCGCGGGTTCCTCGTCTGGTCGACCGCGGTTGTCTCGTGCGTTGCAGGGCGGTGGTACGGCGGGGGCAGTACCAGCAGCCACTGGCGGAATCATAATTAGCAATCTCTGGATCTTACACGGAGCAAGAATGAAAAGAAACGGGCAATGATAAGAGCATACCTGTATGACACAAGGCAGCGCGCAGATGTCTGGCCTGAGCCGCCGGCTTGCATTGTACATACATACACATGTGGACGGACACTGTTCACTATACACTAGAGCCTGTTAAGGCATAAACCTCTTAGTAGGAACGTAAAGGTATTGTTTGCCGCTGGCCACAGACCGTAATAAATTAATCGAACATTTTTTAAATCTATCTGCAGGCTTTATTAGATCTGTTTATTGGTACATGTGTGTGTGTGTGTAAGTTATACAGGTATGTACAGCTCGCACACATACATATATACACATGTATACAGTTGAGACTATATCCGCTGATAGCATAAGCGCATACGCAGTATGCTAATGAAACGGTAGAGAATGCGAGTTCTTTAAGATTTTATCAATTTGTTTAATTTTTATATTCTAGTAGCTTTGTTATCCATACAGATGCATGTACGTACGTATGTACAAGCTCTACCCGCCTGTGTATCTCTCGGTATTTTACTATAAATAGTTGCGATGGAAGTCAGTGTCAGTGTTAAATATTTTAACGAGCTTTATGATCTCTCGGTAGAATGTGACTAAAACATTCATAACTTAACTGAAATAAGATGAAATAACTTTACATAGTGTTGGTATTCAATGCTCCAAGTCCTCCAGTATACCTGTGTGGTAAATGACAGGTTATTGACTATTAGTTTTAGCCTTATGATTTGATCGAGCCGAGATGAAATTATAACTATTATATTGAACGGTCCCGATACAAGCAGGTTTCACGTCTGCGTGTGGTCTTAAAATAATGAAACAATAAAATCTACAGTTCACCGTCGTCATGTTCTATGTTGTTTCGTATTACAACCGTACATTACACTCTCTGCCTATTATCATTCACCATAGATTTTATGCGATCTGCACACACACACACATGCATACATATGGTGTAGAATGTAATTGATTTAGATGTTGATGAACATGATATAACGCACTCATATGGCATATGTACATGTATATTGCAAGTATTCTGGTACGTTGCTGTTTACAAAACCAGACCAGGACCATTTATGTGTGTTACCTATATGTAAATATTGTACTGTATCGCCACAAGAAGACCGTCGCCCCATTATATGTAAAGTCATTTCTTTCTTGCAAGTTTCGTTCATTATGACCAAGTTCAACTATCTCCTCGAACATTGAACCAGAGTATTCTTACAGGGCTAAATACATATATATATATATATATATATATATATATATATATATATATATATATAAAAGTAAGTAATAGTCATTTCTATATGCCTGAATCACATAGATACGTTAATGAAGATGACTGGCTGATAGCTGTAGTTACCTACGGTTGGAATAAAGAAATAAAAGTGTTGAAATATCGACAGATCTGTTCTAGTGAAACATGTTGCGATGTACGAGGAGTACTTTAGCGTGTACCATGTCATCCGTAAGCCGTTAAATATCGAATAAAATAATTTTACAGACATATATTTGAATGGCGTGTGTGTGTGTGTATCGTCTTGAAATAAATGAAACAGAGATAGATAGATAGATAGATAGATGTACGTTTGTTTTATGTAAATAAAATAAGATTACCGGTGTAGTCTCATTGCTTGCCTGTGTGTACTACATACTTACGGACTTCTTGTAACGTGTTGCACGTTCATGAAACACCGGCCATAATTCAAATCGTACAGATTATAGATACACACACATTTTACACTGGTATAAATCAGAATTTAATCTCTCCTAGGACTCCGGTATCATTTAATGCCATTTATTTTTGTTGACTTTATGCGTACTTAAATTTCCTTTAAGTACACATTCTCCTCCAGGCTCCACGTTACTTTTTCCCCTGTGAATTGATGTAGTAATTAAAACTACACGTTTCAGTTTCACTTTGACTCCTAAATATGGACTGGTAAAAACATATTCATATCAACAGTTTATTATACATCAGTATATGCTTCAAGCTCTGATGGTGCATGCGTATCAATATTTGATAAATACACTATGTTGGATAAAAGTGAGTGTGTTTCTTTTAACTTACAACTCATTAGGTATCGTGTACGTACTCGTTTGTATATGGATGATCTATTGTGCATGCATATCATTAGCATGTTGGTATCGGACGTATGTATATGTATATGAAGTTTTACTTCTATGTATGTATGTGCAGGTATCCGTGACAACGTCCGATACATGTTCGTTCTCCATATTTGTTTCAGAACATTATGAATTATAAGATGGTCACCTCGCCTGTCCGTACGCTGTAAATTTATGCACGAGTCCAGTGCACACGCACATGTGCACAGATGTATGTATATATATTGAAGAATTTGTGTTTGAAATACGATTATGACTTACGTATATGTATATGTGTCTGTCTGACTAGACGAAAAGATAACGTTTGCACGTACTTGAAGGCACCCATATCCCATATACCCGTGGGTTTGGCCACCGCTTATTGATTTAGTGCATTTAATTGTCCAAGGGAAACTGATACCTATAACGTTTATTTTTACACGTAACAAGTTTATTAGAGATAAATCTTGTATCTGAATATGGCGGACTTGTATGTGGTGAATAGGCCATACTGACTGACGTGTGTATCAGGTTACGTTTTAAGTGTTGGATATTTCATTCCGATTGTCATTCGGACCGGTATTCAAGTCACAAGTCGCAAATTGCAGGGTGTGTAGAGTACTATTCCATACATACGTACGTACACATATATGCATGTGGTACGATATCATGGACACTAATAGTATTTTATTTCATTTCGACTATTAATGTTTCAAGCCGCGCGATTGACTGGCTAATCTGATTACGAATATACCATTAATGATTTAATTTTAACTATAAATTTCACTTATCAGTCATAGAGTCGTTGTCACTAAACACACACACACACACACAGAGACACACACATATACGCTCAGAGAGAGGGAAATAAGTGGTTGTATACCGTAAGCAGTACAGTGTACACTCACCGTTTCTTTCATACACAATTATCGTATAGAATTGGGAGAATATCACTGGTTTCCGGGTTGGCATGTACCGATGACGATATACATTACCTGAAGCTATTAAACAAATAATCCCGCAGTTCAATTTTCTTTATAAGTCAATCGGCTCCGTTATTTTTCACATTTGGTAAAGAAATAAACGCCTACTGAGCTCTCCTACGTTCGTTTCCTAATTCAGCAAACTCGCCTCAATCAGCCTCGTAATTTCAACGACGATTTGCACGTCCCTTCGTGTCTTACCTGTGTTTGTGTTTGTAAACTTTATTGTTGATATTGCACACGTAACTGTACTTGAACAGTACTACGGATATCTGTAGAGAGTGAATTATATTTTATACGCCGTAAATAATATTGAATTGTTATTTACAAACATTGCTGTGTGTGAATGGCTTCGATTATAATAAACGTGTTGATTGTTTATTTATTGTCGCAGGCGAACGAGTTACATTTTGGTGCTTTGCTTTGGCAATAATTTATCGCCTTACGATAACTTGTTTTATATGTTTGAATATTTACAATCGATATTTAGTTTAATATAACTTATCTGAAAGTTGTACATAAATGTATAGCGCATAACGCGGATATGTTTATGATTGTGATTTATTATAGATTCATATATACGTACGTAGATTGATTTATTGGCGCGTTTCGTGTGCTCATCTCATAGATTTATTGATTTTATTCAGTGTACCCTACTCGCGTATATAAAATGATTTTTGCTAGCGATAAATAATGTTGAATGGCGCTCGATGTAGGCACACAGCGTGTAGTTTCGTGTCGAGTGTGTGTTGCAGTGAATTTTAATCAACGTTAACGTGAGCAAAAAGAAATCCGTATATCGTTTAGGGTATCGTAATAACCGGCTGTTAAATACAGGGAGCTTTCGGTTGACAACATAATATGTTTGGTTAATGAGAATAGCGTATATGTGTATGTGTTAGTGTACCGAGAGAGGAATAGGCGATATTTATTGCTGTCCAAGTCCGGATGATGCGCCCGTGGAATATAGTAATTATACGTTAGATCTTACGGTAATCGTCGGTCAAATGGACGAGACCAACAGATTACAGGTTGCCCGCATAAAAGTGAGTAATCTTATGACATTTGTATCGACTATAAAACGCCATATTTGGAGCGGAGCCCCTGTCGGTGTGACAGCGAACCACCTAGGCGCAACGCAATAAACGATTTCAGGAATTTATTTAATTATCTCGTAAAAACACACGACAGACACACACTCTCAATACATGTGTATATATTGTTCAACAAGAGAGACAGTAATGTGTATTCGTCAATAACAACACGGGAGATGCAGAGCTATAAGGAACAGCTCGTACACTTGGATACCGGGTAAAGGGAAATATTCATATACCGCTGCCAGACATATATTCAATTGCCAACGTCAACATCGTTAAACATATATGTACAATGCCGTTAACCCAAATTAAGTTACATTCAATTACCAAATGCAAATGATCGAGAACGGTATAGTGCAGTGCGCGATCAAAAATAATAATAACGAGTAGCCACAGGAGCAAGAAAGCGTCTCGCACTCCGGGCAGAGCAAGCCGCTCATAACGGAATCGGTAAAAATGTTAAAGATTTATCACCGTGCGCTCTCAGTAAAGGATCATCGATCGATTGGGAGCAATATTAACTGGTTGGTTGGCTGGCTGGATGGATGTGCTACCTCTGTTGCTGTTATGTAGTAACTACTACATATAACATTGCAGCCACAACCATACCATATATACAGTGTGTTGTGTGGTTGTTTGTGCTCAACATATTATTTGGTTGAAACTAATTACATACTTAAGGGATGACATTTATGATAATGGCGCAACATATTTTTAATGTTCAAAGTGCATTTTGCTTTCGACTTTTTGTTTACGAATAAAATTGATCGTAAACATGTGCAATACATATATAATTAGGGCTGTACACTTACTATTTACACGGCCGTTATTTCTCTTGTTTGCATGCATGCTTCATAGATACGTATTTCAACTTTACAGGAATGTTATATTATTATATTCGAATAAAATAAAAGTATAAAATGAAACAGTGTTAGTGTATGCCTACGTGTTTTGTATAAAACTAATATTTAATTCTATATATATATTTCTTGTGAACAGGGAAAAATTGTGTTTTACTTCTTGTCGATGTTTTCCGACAATATCAAATAACTTACATTTTATATTGTGTTGTATGCAAGTATTCGTATCGAACTTCCCGTGTGTGTCTTATACTGGATCTGGAAAATGAAGAAAACAAAATAAAATAAACTGTACGGTATGCATACTACATATATTGTGAGGTATGGTTGTTAATAACCCGGTATTATAATGACAGCGGTAGTTAGCACATTATGTCGATCGGCTGAGCCAGTTATCTAGCTGCTCTAGGGTCACCAGGAGAAAAGCCACGGTCACAGCACATTCTGACCTAAAGATCAATTGGACATTATTAATGTTAGACGTACACATACATACACGCACACATATACATTCATAGATAGACCAGTGATTGACAAACTTTATACCACATCATCTGACTCTCTCTCATTCTGTAACACTTTAACCATGCACTAACATGGCGTCACTAATTGCTCATCTGTTCAATTAGAACAGTACGACAGTAATTTGCTAAATGGTTGTTCAACGAGTGTGATAGTTTTATTACATAGGTACACGGAGTTTTTATGGACATATGAAGTAATAATCGTTAATGTTGTAATGAATGTAATAAATAAGTAGGGATTTTTTTCTACGGCCTGTCAATTGTGCCATGGTCAGCACTGGTAATTAGACAATTAATAGCTGATATTCGTCTTTATTATTGGAAGGTAACTAATGCCATTTTGTCTCACGTATTATTGCCGTTCTTGGTCGTAAATTCCCGTTGTGCGTACTAACGTTAGTTTTGTTTCATTCTCACTGGTAAACAAACACACATCAACTGGTTAAAATTATTTTATTGTCCATATACGAACGTACACTGACGTTTCATATTTCTTGTTGAGATATTTGCTATTGGAAATGATATTATATTGATATTTTTACAGCAGTTTCTACGTATAGATGCCTTGAAGGTAATAATTAATTTCTCTTCGATGGGGAATATAAAATTCCATATGCTAGATGCGTATATCTGAATGTTTATTTCACTAACTAGTATTTTAACTGTTTAATTTCATATTTGCGTATAGCTTGGGCGAATGAATATGTTCCTGTCCATTTAACATTCCTTCCATTGGAGCATTACATCAATTTTTACAATGTTATTCATATCCATGACAGGCGAACTTAATATTCCATTCCAGATGTATTCCGTCATGGATTAAGAGCTGGTTGGTTTTTTCTTAATGAGATAATTCACAGTAACCGGTAGCCAGTATGCAATAACTAGTACGCCCATATCATCATCACTGACTAACACCACCTTGCGGTAAATGTATTTAGTGTTGTAAAGAAACAATGTGGCGGACATGAGTGTAGAAATTCAGCTGCAGCTACTGTGATCGTATATTTCATCTGTAACAATCTAAAAATCACATAACTGACACTCCACAATCAGCATATCAAGAACAGAGATCTGCAATCAGCAACGTTAATCCAACAATCTCTCTGATTGAAATTTATTACGAGATTAAAACGAACCAGTGTAAATCAGAAAGCCGACGAGCTAATTTCTCCCCCGTCCCGCCACTCTCATCCATCTGTCTCTGTTAGTGAAACAATAAGTGGACGATGTGGCCGCAATTCTGCATGCGTGGTGGTTTGTGAGGAATACGCGGGCACGAGCCATTCAGCACCATGTCCATTTCTTGTCTGTCATACTCTAGTCCACTCTATAAATCCACATGAATTATACTGTAATGCTAAATGTTACATACGTGTGCACATCGCGTATTGTTTTCGCCGTAGTATGTATGTAATGGTGACACAACATCAATCAATTCTATATAATATATGTATATAATACAGCTACGTGTAGATGTAGATACCGTAAAGCATCTTATTCTAATGTTGCAATATAATATTTGTTTTTATTGTCCCGGCCAGTTATTAATCACCCAGCACAATATAATAATTCAAAACATTCAGAACAATAAATATACACATTCAGCTTGGGCTCTATAAATATTTTCAGACATTTTTAGTAGCTACAAATGATGTAAACTAATACGGGAGGAGATAAATATTCAATGTTACACTTGAATTGTAGTTTCACTACAGTTACGGCGACTGGTTTTGAATTTCATGTAAGATACTTGCATAGTCTCTCAGACACTACATACGTATATACCTATTCGGATTAGATGATTCTGATAAGATATCTATTGACGTAATGACTCAGTGTGTGGTTCGGTAAATACCTCCGGTGTGTACATGCGGTTACAGATATATACAGATACCGTTATCGAAACTTGAAACAAAACGGAAGTATTCTAAACCATATAAGGCAAAAATGAAATATTATCCGGATGTGCAGATTTATTTTCCTACAGATTATTGTAAATAAAACATCAAAGCAGATTACCGCTTCACCGTTGTTTTTACTGAACTTGAACCACTTGAATTAGAATAGCATGTAGCATGTACGTACACCGCGTACCTGTAACTCAGTCTATAATTGAATAATTTCTTCATGCAGATAGCAATAATTGTATCGCTCGTAGAACATACCTAACTGGTTAATGTTTTACTCAATTTTAATTACATTATACATTTTCTATAACGGAATCTTGCTGCAGGCTGCAGCTCGCATATTACGTACACGCATTATTTATAGTTAACAGCAGAATTATCTGCCATTTGCCGCGCAAGTGTTTATCTTGATTGCCAAACCTTGCCGGTTCAATTTTACACCGTGTGCTTATCTGTGTGCCAATGATTCCTCTGTGTGACCGCACTTGAATTATTGGTTCCGATGGTGGAGATATGAATGAGAGTCGCTTGTGTGTTTATATTGAATGTATGTTCTTCTATTTGTACTGTGTGTGTATGTGTTTAATATGATAAGTTCTCAGTGCAATGTGCTTGTGATTGTGCCTGTGTCTGTGTTGTTGGTTAAGCGTGCCAGGCGAGTGGCACGCGTGGGCCTGCCGCTGTTTTCGTAGGCCCCGCGCGAGCCACACACTGCCGGATGCACTGAATTATTATAATAACACCGTCCATGTGCCATTTAGTGACATACGGTCTTGAGTTTTATGCATCCTCTTTCGACTGATTGTTATGTTAGATGATAGATGCTCTGGAATTTCATTGTCTGTCTCTTTGTCTGACTGGTTAATGACATAAATGTCTGGCCAGGGTCTCGAGTTACTATTCCCGCGCATTCACTATTTGCTGAACTTAATTCTACTGCTGTAAACCTATGAATCCGAAAACTGATCGTATCTGTGTGCCGGCGAGAGATTCAGTCAGATTGCTTTGGGCAAGTGAGAATGTCGTTGCAATTAAATGCTGCTAGTTTTAAACGTTTTTCCAAGTAATCGACCCGTTTAGTTTCGATCGCCATTCGAGATTACACTGATACCGGATAGGATCTGTTATCACACAGCACCTTCAACTACTTTATGATCTTCAACTTTGTTAATTTGCCACACGCATATATCTGATGGGCAATGCAACTGAAGGTAAACTTAATCATGATCACTGATCTCTTGCGCTGATGATAGAATTACCATCAGCACGGTTTCAACTAACGATACTCTTTCGATTATACTGTGCAGCTACATTCACGCAATATTTCTTGTTATATGATCTGGTTTTTTTTTTAAATTCCGCACATATCTCCACCGGTATGTAAATTAAAATTGATATTATTGCCACTTAAACTAACACTAAAACCTTACGGCCACACATTTTCAATTAGTTTATTTTCATCGAGGTACATTTTGTGTAAATGATTTGCTTATAAGTACCACCGATTCTTCGTATGTTGTCTGAGATTTCACGGCAACATTGAACGTTAATTAGCGGTGAGTTTGAGAGAAACTCCGTACATAAATATGTCTGAGAGGACATTGTAGGGAATCGCCGCTGTCGGCACTAAATAGGTGTCATCAAGTGGCATTAATCCTTAGGTGAATACAGCACCCGTTGTCCTGTACAAATATTTTATCCAACCATATTGTTGATATCATCTTTCACCGCTTAATGCGACAAATCATAAATCTATCCCAAACACACGCGTGTTGTGAATGTCCCATACCTGGTATCTCTACCAATTGACACTGGTTTTTTATTTCCAGTTCGTTAGATCGAGGTAAATGATTATGAATAATACATATAATAATAAATCGTATTCGGTGCTATTCACAAGAGCGAGACTTTATAATACATATTGGAATAGAATGAAGAGAAGGTGAAATGTTTATGGAGTGGAGTGGTGTGTAATATTGGTGATGATGACAGTAATGATGATGGAAGATGACTGTAGTAGGGAAACAGGGAATGCAGTAAATTAGTGACAATGGTGTCAGTCAGCAAACGGGAAGCACTTAGAGCAGCGTATGCGGTCACATATAGTTATCTAATTGTATATCAGAATTATGTTATAAAGATAAATTGGCACGCTTATGTCATGCTCACTTAAATTATAATATTTTTAAATAGTTTAAGGGTCGGGAACGTGTCCAATTTACTCGCGCGTAAATTGTGTAAATGAGCACTCGTAAAATCTGAACGAAGTGTGGGTTTCGGTATTTTTGATTTATAAAACATTATCTAGAAAGAGTGACAGAGATGACAAATGGATGGATGGACGGATAGACACGCGAGTACTCACTATTAACACGGGTTGCGGGGGGAGGGAGAGCGTCAGGCACGAGCGCATACATACACTGTACTTGTTCACTTTAATACTGATTAAGGATGTGTCTCTGTGGGGAGACCAGTAGATTGTACATTCATTCATTCACTCAAACACCAATGTACAACGTACGTTCTCTGGAATAGTGGAATATGAAATATTGTTCTGATAATAGTCTCGCATTACTAATGGTCAGGAATACCTTCAGACAAATCTTCAGTGTACATTTAATTCATGTTAACGATAAACATTTCTCAGTCCAGCTATCTACTGTTTGTTGTTGTTGTTAATATTTAAA
This sequence comes from Carabus problematicus, assembly GCA_963422195.1. Lineage (NCBI taxonomy): Eukaryota > Metazoa > Arthropoda > Insecta > Coleoptera > Carabidae > Carabus > Carabus problematicus. Next base: position 8,673,079 of record OY728590.1, read on the forward strand.
CTGGCATTGTGGTTTTTTCCAGGACAATATCTGGTTCTGTTATCGGTAGTTCAACTCTCAGCTCTGCCAGCATCACACCTTATTCGGTTGCCGTATAGTTAAGTTTCTGTATGATTAGAATTGTTAATGGTTCGTACACAATGAGTCCTTACGGATTCCAGTGCACAGCAGCTCACTCGCAGCTCGCTTCTCTTATCCACATCGCCAAGTTGTAGTTAGATGTACCGTGGTGCCGGCCATATTTGGTGCCATACACTGTCTGCATTTCATTTACACGTTCAAGTTAATTGTATTGCACCAATGTATCTGCATATTCCATTCTTCTTCTTCTGTGCATAAATTGTACCAGTAGCCTCCACGTGGCATATCCTGGGACATCAGTTAGTAGATGGTTCGTCATCCTGCTAACTGTCTCTATTTTTATACAGATCTTGTAATTTCTCTTACATAATTATGCATGGTTGAATATAGTCAGTTCAGTTAGAGAATTGTCAGTTGTTGTAACGTGTTGATTGTAACATATACCGCGGCCGGACTTAATCATACGTTTGATCGCGGCCGTGTTCTCATAATTCAGAGTACGTAGTAATACGACTGTACAGGTGTTAATGCCGTTATTATGTGCGCATGAATTACCCGACCGCAACTATTATCTTCCCCGAGATACCTATTAGCGGGACAGTGTGAGGTCCGGCCCCACGTCGGCCCGCCAGCCACACGGGGTACGTTACACCACGCAGAGGGGCATTACTATATATAAATATATATATATATATATATATATATATATATATATATATATATATATATATATGTATATATCCCGTGGGGGGAGCAGCAGACATTTACTCACCCACGTCGATATGTAATAATGAACGTAGGCAAAACCATACAGGTAATTATGTTATCTCCGAACGCACGATTTTTCAACGTATACTTTGTAAATTTAACGATTTCATTCTGCATGTTGGCATATTGGTGAACTTCTCGTTTTATTCTATACCGAGGCGCGTCCACAGTGAGTATATCTTTCATTTCATTTCGATATCACAAACAGATGATCTGCTGGAGGGATATATTACAAAGCGACACACCGATACACACAAGTAAAATAAAACAGTTGCTGGGATTCAGTGGCGGCGGATAGGGTAGAGAGAGAGTTAAGTGCATAGCGGCCGGCCGACCAGGCCGGGACCACCGCGAGCTCCGTAAGTGGAGACAATTAATTGCGTTTCGATATTATCGGGCGCGGGATTATGTACCGCGTGCCGCTAATGAGATCCCAGGCGTCGATGACGATTATTGATGATGATTTAACCGCACATACAAACAGTCAAATGTTATAATAAACTATCCGCCCATCATTCCAACATACACAAGTATCAATGTGTGTGCTTGCGTGCACCAGCCGAGGGTTAAACAATTAGTCATCTCTGCCGTAATGAGACTTGCGACCAACAGTACACTCCTTCAATAATTACACAAGCATATATCCACCGTACGTATATGTACTTGTTCATATATAGCTTCATAATCACTTACGACCAGTTAAATACGAGTCTGCAACAACAGAGCAACTCTTCAAATATCGCCGTGTAGTTCACCGCAACCATTACTTAATTATTACTTTGTTTTTCCAAATTTCCATAATCCCATCATGCTCTCTGAAAGTATCAGTTGTTTTATTTTTACTATCGAAGGATACGATCCATTGTTATACATCAGAGATTATTTAATGATAGAGTCGGAGCCGAGAAATTGATAATGAAGATACATATAGAACATATAGGTATATAGTGGATATTAGCGTGTTGTTGATGTTTATGGTTTACGGGCGAGGGTAGTGTGTGTGTGTGTGTGTGTGTGTGTGAATATGGCAGAGATGTACGTGTGTGTGTGTGTCTAGGTATGTGCGTGACTGTGCTTTACCACTGCAGAGGTACGAACCTCTCGTTTTCAATAAAGCTCGTGAGTTCATTTCGTGATTAATAGTCGACGTAATGTGCGGCAACAGCCTCGCCCCAAGTATATTAATTAACCAAGCACACACACACACAGACGCGAGCACGTGCACCACCAGTGAGTGAGTTTCGCGTGTGCTCCATTCCGCGCGTGCACGATAGCGCGGGGCATTGGTTGCTGCCGATACCGCAATAGTGATGGCCACAATGTGACAAGACGTCTCAATCGGCGACGACACCAGCGATGCTCACCATCGATAATGATGTGCGTAATCTCGTAGAACAGTCCATTGCGGGCCCGACGTCTATTCGGCGTACCGACCTATGACGTTCTTGTCCGCCGGCTTGTGACCCCGGCCGATCCAAGATGCGTTATGAATTTATAATTACACCGGCGTAGCGAACGGTCAACGTGGTGGAGACGAGCAACGATATACTAGCATGGCGGGTGATGGAGTGAGAGGAGTATTGCCTCGCGGCGTGGAGATGAACTCTCACCGTCTCTCTCTCTCTCACTCTTTCCTTTACAGGTCGGTCATACACATACGTACACAGTATGGTGTACAATACCTACCACGGTAAGATCCTGCCGGTTGTTCTATCATTAAATAAATTACACGTTGTTTTCGCGTCTTGTAAGTTCACTTAAAATATGTTTAACACAAATTGCAGCGTGTAAAGGATACCCGGGCCAGTGCAGTGTACCTACGTGAAACATGTACTCATTTGTTAGTATTACCAATTGACAATGTACATGATCTATCAACATTTCATAATGAACAAAACAGCAACAACTACCTGTGTATTTATGTACATTTAACTATACTTTACGTGCTCTTCAAATTACAAACTAAAATATTGTTAACAGTATTGCAGGTGGATAAATGGACGAATTCTTGTAGACTTACATCGGCATGTGACATTTCTTAATCTCTCTATAATCCGCACACATCGCGGTGTCAATGAGCGGACGTGTCATGCATGTATTAGCGTTAAATACGTACAATATAAATCCGATTAATTTCGATCAGGAGATTATAGGGCTCACACGTCTCAGTTCTTGAATGTCGTGTTGTAGTTTCAGTTCTGCTTACATGCTCATTTCAATCTGTATCCCTGGAACATTATAATATGCATTTCGACATTCTATATTTTGGTGTATATAGTAACAGTATATGTATGTATAATCTTACAGCATGTAACTGTGAGTTACACTGTAGTAATAGTGTAATATACCGTGTACCACTTAGCAATAATTATATTCGTTATATGCAAACAGTATTTATAAAGTGTGTAAACATAGTCTATGAGAGCTGGGCGCCTGGCTGAGATATGCTGCTCCGTAGACAGTGTTTAGTGCAGTTGAACCTGACTTGAGCGTAGAACGTTTATAAGCAATCAGAACCACGGTGCCCACTAATTCAGTCTCACGGCTCGGCGCGCGAGACATATTGAGCTCTGCCGCACAAATCAGAGCTTGCTGCACCCGACCGCGTACCGTTGTTCCGGTCCGTGCCGACCGGAACCGGTAGTTTACCGGTGCCACTATGCGGACCCGGTGTATCGGAGCAGATGCGGTGACCGGTTGCGGTGTTACGGTGACATTTGTTAACACGTGCGACCAGTAGATGTATGCGACCAGCGAATACTTTGGATTTTTTACCGACGTGAGGTGCGAGCCACAGTGATGATGGAGGGGTCAGGTGTGGTGGAGAGTGAGCGAGTGAGAGAGAGTGTGTGTGTTAGTGAGAGGAGAGTCTCTCTGTGCGCTGACTTGTGGTTGTATACGCTTGATGAGGGATGCTGTGGCTGGTCTGGGCACGGGCTCAGCCTCGACAGCCGAGAGACGGAAGATAGATAGCATCGGTGGGACTGGCCGGGCCGCACCCTCTCTGTACCATGGCGCGCGATCTCTCAACTCATATACGCTTGTACACACACATACACATATACACCTAGTGTATAGAGCATTGTGTTAGTCTGACCATTGTGTGTCCGTGGCCGCTGGTCGCACGAATGTTCTTGCTCCCTCACACATGCTTAGACCATCTCTCTATCCATGCGCGTGTATGTGTTTTGTCTGTAAGCTTGGACATAGAGCACACGCTGACTGTGACTGTGGCCGGTGAAGCAACAGATGGAATGGCGTGCGCGGCACACGTCCGATCTGATCGACTCATGTTCGCGCCTTCGCTGTGGGCCGTCGCATCAAAACATCGAGCTACCGTTCCCCACGACATACTACAACGTGCCGCACCAAGCTCCCTTTCAACATGCGTGGGCCGAACCCTGATTCTCCACACTAACTTCTACCTTAAATATACTTCAAACGTACACGTTAGGTTTAATAACACATTCTTGAATATGGGCTGCACAGAGAAAGAATATAATAATTGGAAGTAATATATGTACGTATGGGCTAGGAGTTTAGTTCAAGACATGCATATTATAAATATTTCACGGTGCTCCAGGTGCTCAAGTGTATCTTGCACGTGGGTGGTTGGCCCCTTGACACACGATGATTCGGCATAATGCCACGCGTGCCACCACAGAAGCACACTAATACCGCTGTATCACGCGTGCCTAGCATAGGACACTGATTGATAAACATAAGGACTTGATAGTAATTTGTTAGCGTCTACCGCACACGACTGTACCATGTTCACAGTTCATTTTTTATCATTACTCAACTCATGATTTTATAGATTTCATTGGAAATAAACAGATCCACCAGGTGTTTTAACTTGATTGAAAATCAGATTCTTGAACGTATGGTATTTCTAAAGGAATATTTTTGCATATGAAATGTGACAATTAAGTAAGAATAATTTATAACTAAATACGATTGATTATAAATAGCAAGGTTTTATGAAGTGATAGATATAATTAACTGTAAAGTTTTGCATTTACATAATTATAATACAAAATATTGTTAATTAATCAATTACTAACAAGACATGAAATTGCAATATGAAAACATGACATCACGTATATGGTCATGTCAGCTTAAATGCAATGTTATTCTCCCAGTTTTGAGGTGTATGGTTTTCTAAACAAGTAACCGTCCTGAACATAATCATTTCTGCAAACATGTCCCGTCTGACACGTTAATCAGTCAGCGGTTAACTAGCCACAACAACGACTCATCAATTATCCGGGCCGGACCTGGTCAGCCAGCTCCGGGGTGACTGATAACGGGTGCCCATGGTAGGGTAGGATGACATGATGGCACGAGACGCACTTACGGTTCTAGTGGATCCCGTCGGGCCGGTTCATTTGAGTGACAGCGTTCTAGTCACCTGTTGAACAGCATAGATAAACATTATATAACTGGACTGGTTAGTTCACTGTACATATAGTGATTTGTACGATTATTTGTTGTTGTTGCTGGTGCTTGTTGATCCAAGTGTTGACAGTCTGTTAGCGCGACTGCTTGTCCAAGTTGAAATGTTCTTGTAGCCAAGTTGAACGTCACGTTGCATTCTTATTTGTCCATGCACACGCACATTCTGTCCGCTGTGTCTGTGCTGGTGCTTGTGGTTATGGTTACTGTTACCGACTACGACTGCGGCTACGATCGCCCGTTTTCGTCGTTCCACAATAATGAATGGCCTTTATTTTAATGGCAGGTATACCAGATATAAAAAGCAACTCGTTTTTACGGCCGTTCAATACAGCGTAACGTTATTTTAATAGCGGATTAAGTTGAATCACGTTATGTTTCTTTTTCATTAATTCGTGCCGGACTTTACTACTCAATCAAATCACAATATCGTCGTCTTGCTGTCGTGTTGTTGTCGTGTTGTTTTCCTTTTTTACTGCTTTCTTGAACTCTACAAGATTTATTGTATATTTCGTGTTATTTATGTCCGTATAAAAACTCATACAAAATAAAATGTGGACATTATGAACTTTGTGTGTGCTGTGCTGTGCTGTGTATAACGTACCTACTCAACTTGCCAATCCTGTTTTTTTTCTCTCTCTGTGTTCTCTGAGCGCGCTATGCTATGAGCTAATTCTTCTTAACTCGTATGTTATTCAAGCTGATGCCTGTTCTTATATATACGAGAGTTTTTTCTCTCTGTGTACAATGTATTTCCGGTGGATTTTGTTTTTTTCTGTTATGCGGTCGCCGTGTGCGTGGGATAACCCGTGCCCGGCACGAGCTCCAAGAAGGCGCGCGCGACTTTGCCATCCAATGTATGTATGTATGTCCGTACAGCTCTCTCGTGTCTCTATGTTAACCATACGATGAATGAACGACGGACCGCGGTATATAATACAAACATACGTGATCGTACCAACCATATCTTCATAAAAATTATTGATGTGTCCTAAAATTCATGGTCCTGTTGGCCCCGACTGCTATAAATCTTCCATTGCGCTTTTATATTATCACTGTAAGCAATCTGTTTATATGGCTTTATGAAATGAAAAACATACGGCCATTTTATTTTCCTACGTCACCTACAGGTATCTACATCAAACTATTTGACAGAATCAGTCTGTAGTAATTGTTAATTGATCGAAACACTTGTTGTTGGGATAAAGACCACCCATGCGTGTTGTTAATCCTGTTGACAAATTTAATCCTCCGTTTAAAGTTTCACGTCCAAGTTGGGATTGTAGAGTCTAATCCGGTTGTGATCCGTGCATAAATATTGTGTTGTGTTTCGATGTGATGTCCAGAGTTGATCTCGTATCCTACAAACGTCATGCACAGACACACACAGGGTGCCTGGTTGACAATATTGAAAGTTATTCTTCAATTTATGCCGCGAATTTCTATATAGTAGTATACATTTTATTATTGTTATTAATGCTCGTTCGTGGCGCCAGCTATCTTGTCATGCAGCTCGAATCTTTTATGGCGCTGGATATGGGTATTTATGGTTGTCACTTGTAATAAATATGCCCTGCCGCCCCACCAAACTTGAATACCTGCACTGCATCCAAACATACAAACACGCGTACGCACGTACGTAATATACACACCTGGATAGATCTACCCCGAGATTAATATGCAAACCAGTGTTCAGGTTCCAAATATCTATATGTAGTCACACTACTACCTTGCCTAGTGTGTTCTTCCAATGACAATGTCAGAAATATAAAGAACCATGTACCTAGTGTGTAAATATAATTTAAATAATAATCCATTTCTATTTCTCAGTACATGTTTTACTACATGGCTGTAAAATAATAAATAAATAAAACTGTGAACATTAGCGGAAAGCCTGGTTAACTTGGTTTGACAACGTTGCTTTCAAGTTCAGTGGAACATTAAGCTCAGATGCATCCCTATCATTGTACACGCTCTCAGTAACAGTCAGCATATAAATACTGTGGCAGACACAAAAAAGCAGAACGAATTTATGAAAGTGTGTAGATTTTTATAATGAACGCAGAACATCATAACATTATAAGCCGGTAGTTATGTCTGACAGTTTGCAAATAACTGGCAGGAGTATAGACAGTCAGTCAGTCAGGGAGTAGAAGCAGAAGAAGAAGAAGAAGAAGAACACATCATGATCGAACTAGTAATGTGTAATTTATGTAGCAACCGTATATGTCAGATGCTACCGTGATTGCATATAAACATGACCATTGTATTTATGAATATTATGTCTAGAGTTATAGAGAGAGCACCGTGTGTATGTATAACTGGTCTCTGGCTGGCTGGCTCTCATACAGAGAAGAGATACACCACAGTGACTGAGCAGTATTTTATCCACAAGTCAGACTTGAGTCCAGATAGACCCAGGGGGCACACGAAACTGCTCCCAATAAAACTATTACCGATCGATATGATGCATGATGATAGTGGTGGCAATATTGCGGTAGCACCCGTACAACTGTGCACGCGCTTTGACCTTGGCCGGTGGGCTTTATACGTTCACCACGTATATATGTCTGTATATCTCTACACATGGCATCCTTGGCACTGAACTACGATAGATTTTACTAATTTACCTCCATTTTGTAGTATACCTAAGCTAACTAGTTCAATGGAAATTTACGATATCAGTACATCTGTCTTCTGATCAGTCAACTAATTTATAACTAACCGGAATATTATTTGTAATGTGACATTCGGTATAGATTATACCTACAGATATCTTCGAATGAATATTCATACGATCATTTAGGTGTTGTATGTGGGCCTGAAATAGAAATTACTAATACGCAATAATTGCATTATTAAATTAGTTTATCATTCGTTGTTATATAATAAAAGGCACACGATTTTTCAATTATTCTAAAGAAATCACCTACACTTAAAATATTCATTAATTTTAGGTGATGCCAGACTAGATAATTAACACTTTGATTATAGTGATTTTTAATTATATTGAACGGTATCTGCCACCTTAGCTTGAATTACAATTAATGTTCAATTAATGTGATGGCCATTTGCGGTTTCGTAAAATAATTGCTTAGATCCATATAGTTAGCCTACGCTAGTTGGATTTTTTTGTACAAGTATTGTAGAAATTGATTAAGTCATTTGTAGGTAGCTCTTCATAATGAAGAACATATATTTTTACTTGTATAACTGCGCCACATGGCCGGTATGTACGCATTTGTCATATGTACCATAGACGAATGCAGAGTAATGTTTGCTAATAGGTTTTACTTATTTTCCAGTAGTATTTAGCGAAACTTCTATTGCGCATCCGGAGTTAACAAAGCAAAGTGAAGCGCAACAAACTGTAAGAGCAAACATTGTTTTGTGTTTTATGACGCAACGGCAAACTATGGCTAGAAACAAACAGACACACCTTGGAGGACGGTCTAACAGATAACCGGACGTCCATATGTGTGTGTGTATGACCATCGGCTACCAACAGATTCATCTTCCCACGACAGGTTGTTTTTCTCATTTTCGTTCATAGTATACCCAAATATTTGTATGTACGGTTGTTAAACTGACTCCTTCATCTCTTTACTTTGGCGTTCAGAAGTCCGCAACGTACGGCGCCATGTCTCTTCAGATCTACAGACATCGTCCGACAACAGAATAAACGAACGGTGTAGTACGATCACAATTCTGCGAAATTATCTTTCGCTAATTCACTGTATACAATAAAACATCTATTATTATTATAAACTACAAGATACGAATCTATCCTTGTAATTAAATCCAACGACATGTGTGACTTTTATAAATTTTAATTACAAATCAATTGGAAAGAAACATTGAATTCTAATGGTAGTATGGCATCATAGTGAAAGAATTTCATTGCGTTATTTGATAGGAATTATATTGTGGTAGGTACGAATGAAACATCAATATATGTTTGAATTGTAGAACATTTTGTTTTGTTTATCAATCTTTTCTGTTGCTGTGTAATTATGAAAAATCATCTGTGAAGTCACACGGAAGAGACGAGTTGAGTTGGGAATAAAATCATAACATGTGTTCACATGACGGCATAGATGATCAGTGCCTATTCGATTACACCGGGTGCATGTGTGTGTGTTCTCGAGCTGAAGATACAGATAATGAACGTGTAGACGCGTGAGTGACCAACAAGCCAGCCAGCCAGCCAGCCAGCCAGCCAGCCAGCCTGTGAAATCTCTCTGAACCTCTAGTCTCTTCACTATTTGGGTATGTGTTTAAACATATCCGTATCTTCCAAACAAATTTACATGACATTTTATAATCTTGCCCAATATATTTATAACTTTCCAAACCATTCTTCCAAATTTCCATATGCATTAGGTTTATCTCTTAAAATTGATAAAATTATGGACGACATGAAATTTAATCAATAATCATTAAAATTTTACTAAAAAGGTAGTGGCATGTTTGTTTGTTACGTAACAATGTTGAACTCACGTTTTATAATAAATTTGTACAGAACCCACACACATGTAGACATTTAATTTTGTTTATTGAAACATACAAGCATATTCAGTAACAGGGGAGGGTATAGAAACAATGCAACGATGATGTTGACAGTCGGACAATGTGTAACGTATTGGATTTCCTACATTTCTGAAAACATTCACCACACATCCTCCTGCTGCTCCATCGCCGAGGAGTATTTAAATACTTACCTAATAAGGTGCGCGCTAGTAATGTATACTCCGGGTTTCTTAACGAGTTGACGACAGTCATGCTGTCACTAACTAACGAGTCACTCTTAATTTTAAACAATCAAGGTGTTTTACTTAAAACCAAGTAAGCACATACCTGCTCCAACATGGAATATTTATCTCCCAAATGTAAATGTAAAATATGATGTATAGAAAGTTTTATTAGCTATGTTGTTACCTAAAACTTGTTAACTAACTCTATAGAATGTTGTATCTCTACCGAGAATGTTATAAATTCTAGATTAGTAGAGTGAATTAGTGAAATTCATTGGGTTTTTGCTTGATGATAATGTGGACACAGTGTGTCAGTTCTAACTAACGATTTTCTTAATTCTGATTAACCAATCTCAGGTTTGGGAATGGAAAGTATCTCGGTGATAACATCACTGACAGATCTTGTACTGTGAATTAGCACTACATTCAGTCTGTTAATGGCATCTTTACAATTCCCAATAGGAAATATAACATTAGATAACAGCTATTTTATTCATGTATTCACCACTATCACGTTATACAGATTTATTTCGATTGAAACAACGTTTAAAATCTTGAAATCTTTCCCAATGTGTTTGAAATAGTTATTTATGTACCAAGGGTGTTATGACGATGATTATGCAAGGAGGGTGACGATGTTCTTGCCCGAGGGCCCCTGGCCCGAGGGAAGGATGTCGCCTGTATTTACCCCACGACCTTCTCGATTAAAAGTGTACTATAAATCTAGAAGGCCGTGGTCTATCCATTGAATTTATTCTTGAAAATCGCGTTTTTTTGTTTTTGATGAGAAGTCAAAAGATATTTTAACCAGAGCGAAAATTTATTACCTACGAAATCGAAGGAAATTTATGAAAAATATTTGGTGACTGGAAATTGTAAAATAAAGTAATGATTAGCGGACGTAAAAGTCATTATGCCCTAGGGCATAATGAGCTTGTTTACATATTTCGTATTCAAGGTGAAAATAGCTAATAATAGGCAAGTGTAATATAAATAAACTTATGATATGCGTGAAGTAAATATGTGATATTTGCAAATGATATTTAGAGCAAGAGAACCAGACAATTGGATAGATAATGGTCATATAGGTACCGTGCTGGCGGCGTCTCTAGCTGATAATATTTTATATGCAGTACTTTTATAGGACAAATTAGTGGCTCGCTACATAAAGTACTAATTAACATTTATAAGAGATAGTTACAAGTTTTCAAGACTCGTTTCGTTTTTAATTTCCTGACCGACGTACCGCGTGCTGGAGTATGGTGGTGCAGTGTTTATAGTCTCTATATAGTCAGGTGATAAGCACTCAGTCAGTGTATAAAATTGTGCAGTGTTCGTGTCCCATTTATGGTGCGTTGGGTACATTTGATGTTGTGAAGTGAACGATAAGTGAACCATTGGTACTGCAGAGCATTGCTGATATCAAACACTCTCTCTCTCGCCACTATTATCCGGGCAGAGTTAACATTTACTGAAATCTGTATGAATGCGACTGGTAATAGAGCCACTTATCGCGTTACAGAATGTACGCGTATCAAACTGTTGTTCTATGTTTACCATAACGGGCCTCTGTTCTTTGTGCAATGCGAGAAAACATCCAGTTGGAGTTTCAGCGTGAACACAACACACACTGTGTACTCGGAACACATTCAAACGTCACGAAATGTTTTCCGTCACGGATTAACTGGAGCCCATAAACAATATTAACTGCAAATTACCGTCCGTGCATTGTTGCTACTTTGCAAATATACAATTATGCGTAGGTGACAAATTGAAAACCATAACGAATATGTATTTACAAACTACATGCATACATAGTTCGTTCGTTGTAGGTACCTACTACCTACCTACTCGCGAAGGCTGGGAAATGATTTGAAACTAACAAATGGTTAGGTAGATAAGCTACCACTGTTACACAATGTGTGTGTTATGTGCTCTCACGGCAGAATATAGGACACGTTACAGTAGCCCGGTAAATGAATGTAACATATTAGATTGTCATTCCTACTTTCTCTCGTTCTAATTAGGACGACTTATTACTAACTACTCCCATAAATATAATGGAACTTTGGGGACATTATTGAGTTAAGATTACTACTACTGTTTGGTGTGTTGGTGTCATTCAGTATTCTTACCATACATACTAACATATATTTACCAACATTGTTCAGCTATTCCTGAAATGGTCTCAGTAATTAATATTTCCGTTACTTGCCCGCTAATACAATCTAATTGGTTCTAGTGGTGTAAATGTTCTAGGATTTATTGGAATCTTCTATTTATAGCGGGAGATGTAATGTCACACTCTGTGAGTATATAGTAAAAACAGTAAAACAGATCGAGGTATTTCACTGAGAGATAACGTGAGTTGAATCACAATAGGGTTCTTGTACGTTGGTGACGTATAAATGGATCGCTTGCTGTCGGTTCAAGTCAATCAAGTCGTGGACAGATTGTCGTCGTTCGTTTGTCGCAGCTTATCACTTGATTGACACATGACGCATCGTACTACAGACGTTTAAGTACGTACGTACATACTGTTCTGTCACATACAGACGAATGATATTTATTTATTTATTCTCGTTGTCCGTACGTACTTCTACATACTTATACATATATAACTGTTGTAAACTGGTTTCCAAGACAACGACATTCTGTTAGTGTAAAAATTTCATTGAGCGCTTCTGTCTGGGTGCGCCCGTCAACTTGGCGCGTGTTTAATAATTCTGACTAATTAATACGTCCATCCATTCAAAATGATTGCTCTTTCCAAACGTGTGTAGGATTTCGAATAAATTTATAGGATACTGTTTTTTAAACGTATATATTTATGTCACACTTTAACGAACAGTGATCGAATAGATCAACCAGCTAACGATGCTCTCCGCGGTATACACGATTTCTACTACACAGATTCACCTCTATATATATATAATAACGAAGAAGAGTTTGGTGGTACAGATTCCGTAACAGTAGAGGAGGAAATGAACAAGTTATGTAAATTGTAATAATTCGTTGTCAGATTGAAATATTGGTTGATTTTGGCCCGGATCGTTAGCGCCCACTGCACTATTTAGTAAACATATATGGGCCGGTGCTAATCTCAACATGGATACTGCTTCGGATCTACAGTCATTACCGTTAGTTATCGTCAGTTAGGCAACATTTGGAAATCAACCAACCAACCAGCCTTGTTTAAATACGCTTAGCTTTTAACTCTATTTAGTGACTCGAGTCAATAAAGTTCTGTATCGTCCCATATAAGTATATACGTATCATTGTTGTTTACTTATATTGGGTCTCGGCGCTCATCTCTGTTCTTGTCAAATACTAAACACACATGCATGTATCACTAGTTTCAAACGTTAGTATTAGGGGCCAATAGTAGTTTTGGCTTTCAAACTGCAAACTGTAAACAATTAGCTTACAGTTTGTACATATGTATCGATAGACCTGCAATTATAAACTCATTGAACATCAGTGCTGCATGTGCGCAATAATTCTGACTAATAAATACCCCCGAGTGAATTCAGACAGGATGGCCGGGACGATTCTAGGCTGGCGGCTACACATACATGTATATAGTAGTAGTTAGTTGTTTGCTGGTGATGGTGGTAGGTAGGTGACCTTGATAACTGCCCGGTACATTAGTACGACCGCTGGCCACATAATTTCGTGGTGGAATTAAAAAGTGCTGACAAGTGAGGCAGTTCTACTGGACATTGGTCACTAATTAATTAATTCAGAATTGCATAGGTGTCTTGCACGCATGCATGCAACTTGATTATATCAAAAAACCAGTTGACCAGGAGTGTAGAGTGTTGAGTGTGTGTGTGTGTGTGTGTGTTGCCTCCCTCTGCCACACCATCACTATCATGTGTTGATGTTGTCCATGACTGTGGTGACGCGATGTTATCGTCCACCACCAGATAAGTGTGCGACGATAACCGATGGACCGCGCCACATTCAGCGCCGTACGTTCGATCTTTTCTGTATTTAATTAAGGCAATTAAGTGTCTCATATACAACCCTCGACGCGTGAGATCCTATCTACGTGATATACATCAGCCGTCCTCAAACGTTCCTCTAATCGCAACACTCTGACCCAGATTTATATCATCACAAAACTCCTTTATACCTACACCAGTCGATCATTTACGAACCAGGTCCAGCACAAGTAAGCATACTGATGGAAATAATTGTAAACTCGCATGTGTGTGTGTTGTTATGTCAACCGGTGTGAGGGCATTACAGCGGTGCGGTGCGGTGTGGTGTGGTGCTGGAGCATCTTCAATCACACACGTGCGATATTTATCGTCGATCACCATCGAACCAAGCATTGCAGCCTTGTTGAACTGAGACCGTCTGACTCGTCAGCGAATAACTCGTCTGCTCGTACGAATTGCAAGCGTGACATATTGGCTGAGTGATCCATGTAACATGTACCCAGGACCCTGAGAGCGGTTCATCTTAATTTGTCCACCAGCACATGTGTGTGAAACGTGCTAGTAAATACTGGGTGAACAACACACGCGACAAGACACCAAGCTGAACGATTCAAAGTTTGGGCGGCGGTAGAATTTATGTCGACCGTGCAGCACTGGAATGTGGACTGCATTTTAAAAGGTGCTGTACGCTGTCCGTTTGTCCGTCTGTCATTGATTTTATGGACGCGCTCATTTATCGTTTCGGTTGATTTGTATGTCCGCATCGGTAAATTACTGGCCGCCAGTTTCACGTATAATTCGTATCATTCCCCACTATACGACATATCATTAAGATATCACTACAATATACGTCAGTGTTGTTGTTGTCTCCAACTTTACAATGACTTTTATCAGCTTTATGTTTACAACGTGAGAATGTTTTTCATAATGAAATGATTTCAGAATTTCTATGTGCAATAAACAAGACTAAGAAGAGGCATTAGAAGAGAAACCGAATGGAAATGTTTATCAATTAAACAGTTTTGAACCAAAGTTTATTGCGTTAAAATGGTACAATGACATGTGTAACTTGTATGATTGTTTAATAATAAATCACACTACATTATACATTGAATCCTGAACAGCTTCATTTGTTAAATAGAGAATTAGTAAATGCATAATAAATGACGGTATTGTATAAACGTAACATAATAATACTAATATTAATTGCAAAATGGATATTTCTGACTGCACTACTAGGTATTTTGACTAAATATTTGCATAATGAACTAATTCTGTAATATTCCCATATAATAACATTCCAATGACATTAATTTGTATGTATCGGCATAATGCATTCATTAATATGCTTGTAAATTATATTTGTAATTATTAAATTGAAAGTTACGTTCATGAATTTGTATAACAGTGCCAAAAAAAGTGAGTAACAATTTTATAATATACGTCAATTTATCAATGTTGTTGTTTCCAACTTTACATGACTTATCAGCATAAGAATGTTTTTCATTCCGAAATGATTTCGGAATTTCCATTCGATAAACTAGCGAATTTATTATTTCGTTCATAGGTCATTTGAAATGGTTTAGTCGTTATACGAGTCGATATATTGCATGTTGGTTTTGAACATGTACGTAAAAAGAGGACAATTAAAAATGTAGGATCATCCGTTAAATAATAATAAAACAAAGAGCTTTGAATGAAAGCCACAAAGAACACGGCTGTTGAATAAATTTGAATATTTTAATGACCGTTAAATATTAAGGGGTGTTCAGATATCGAAACTAAAGTATTGCCGCGGGCCCCACTAGAAATCGAATATCCTTTCGCTTTGTTCGTAAATACTTACATAGAAAATAATATTTATAATACATCTAGTGTTCCAGTGTAATTTACTATATCTATTGATTTGTATATGTTCTAATTGAACATGCTATCGATTTATAGCTGATGTTACATATACGTACGTATTTCCTTATAGTGTTGTTGCTTATTCCAGTAGATATTGAACAATATGTGGTGTGCTTAGTAAGTATATATATCGATATATACCTACATGATATAAACATGCATTTTTATTTGATCTTGGTGTGTGACAGTACGTGAATGTGATTGAGTATTCAGCATTTCCATGACAGTGAGCAGGCCGGAGCTTTATAAATTAACACTTAAAATTTAATATAACCATTATATCTTGTCTGGGAACTTGATCATAAAGTTAGGGATAACGTTTGTGCCTTGTACGGCCGTATGTGCCGCGTTCCCTGTGAGAATGTGCTGCTTGGGGCGCTTACATACATGTACATGTATATATATATACGTACGCACATATGGTCCTTAATTGCTGACAGGCCGCAGGCAATGGGCCTTAACTCTGGCTCCCATACGTCTATATATACATACCTGTGTACGTATGTTTCTTATCTATATATGTACACTAGATTTTTGTCGGTAAATTATTATTGAGTCAAGTTAATTTGTTTATGTGAACGTTTATAGTTTGAAGGCAAACGAATACTGTATTTGTAACTGTCCACTACTATGCAGTATGTGCATGAATGTATCAATTATAATATGCACAAAGTACATATTGTAATATAGTTGTTGTAGGTACCTATATGGATTTATCGACTGACAAATACTGGTGAATAATATATTGTTTGTAAGTTAGTTAGTTAAAGTGTATTGTTATACATATATACTGTGAATGTGGGACCGGCGGTACGTCCAATTATGAGTCGGGGTGGATAAACAGGACTGATTAGAATCTCGTTACAGGTTCATAATTATGTATATGCACGTATGTGAGTTGGTTGTTTTTAAGCCGTGCGCTTGTCCCTCAGCTATGATTGAGTGTTTTTGAATACCTCGCATTCTCATAACCGCACCGTATAATTATACTAAATGATTATTTTTAATTGCTAGAAATCATTTAATATAAGTCAATTAAATGAAAATTTATTACACCAAAAAAAAAAATCACCTATGTCTTAGCGACTGATTGATTTTTTTGTATGACAAAAAAATAAATAAATAAAAATATTTTAATGAGCAGACACGAGCACGGCGTGTAACTAGCTAGTTATATGGAGTAGAGTAGTTAGAACTCTACTATTTGTACGATTCCATTTGTCCAATGCAGATTAAATCTAGGAAAATATTATTATATAGGCAAGAATTTATTAGGCTACCATTAACCAAATACTTTTATGTCTTATTCTGACCGTGGCTCCGTTAACAAGGTACAAATTATATATACAGATTGCCATCACACTATTCATGTATATGTTCGTAGTTGAATCAATAACTACTACCAAATATCAGTGAGAACTGATTATGTACACTTGGTGTATTGAGCATTACAACTACATATGTAGGTACACGTGTGCTAAACAAGTTTCACACCGACGCTACCGGAATGCGTGACATGCGAACTAATGAATCCAAATTCGGAATTTCACTAGGCGACCAATGTGGGCTCACCACCATCACCACCATTCCTAAGAATTATGCCATCCGCTCCAGCAAGTGTAGCACTGTAGTTGCAACGAATGAACAAGATGTAAATCTGACACAGCTTCATGGATTATTTAAACGTACCGCAAAATGTACGCATGTCTTGTAGCTCAAGTTCTACAAAATGTATTCAGTTTTATCAAAAGATCCTGTTCACCGTGTGACTCATTAAGGACTTAACTGTCGTTATACAGCCGTGTGTCGCGACCAAGCCGTAATACCACTATGGATTACCACCGTCGAGCAAAACAACTTGTCTCACACGTTCATCTATCTGTTTCGTCTGTATAGCTGGATGTGCAATGCTGCACGAATGTACACGCATTCAAATCACTACTAATGCAGTATATAGTATATGTTAAATATGATTCTATGTTCTAATATTGGTGCTGCTGCTGCTGTTGTGAGGCAACCACAGCTCTGCGGATTGCCGCGAGCTAATAACCGACACGTTCGGACCTATATATGCAGATGGATATGTTCGGGAGATGTTTATCGGTGATACATGTATAGGATTACCGATTTCCTATAAGCCTAGCTCCACCCGAACACTACCGACCATTCCATCACAATGTAATTACCAATGTTTCCTACCTATCTCTATATCGTGTACGTGTGTATGTGTGCTGGATGTTATTATTATTATTATTATTTTGTACATACAAGCATACACATATATGTGTGTGGATGGTACGTGTACATACATGTTCGGTACGGTGTCGAGACATTAACTATTTGGCCTGAAACCTTTTGAATATAATCTTTACAATAAATCCTCGCCACATCAGATGTATAATAGCGAGTCGGGGATCAAGAATACATTAAATGTAAACTTGTTGTCGGCCCGGCGCAATTAATATTTTTACCATCTGCATATATACGAGTTTGCCATTAGCGTTCTATGCATGCATGCATGTATACCTACATGGCTGGACTGCTATATGCAGGATGCGCTTGAAAACGGTACGTTCCGGGATTTTTCACTCATTATTTCCATTTTATTACCGATATAACTATGGTTAGACCTTCAGATATGATTAGTCGTTGCCAATAAATGATGAACCACTGAAATAAATAGCCACATGTCTGCCAGTAATAATTTGTTAATTGATTATATTCATACATACACTTGTATGTATTCGGATGAAGATGGAACAGTACATGGCATTGCAATGTCCGGTGTTCATCTATAACTGTTACAACATCCACTCCTTTACTTTGCGGTTAGAGTATAAAGTCATTTGACCATTACACAGAACAATAACTCCAATTCTGTGTTGTTTATCTACACTTGTTCTCACAGCAATTAATCACACTGCTGCCTTGGGATAAATCGTGCATTGGTTTTTAGTTATTTCTATAAATTTTCCATTCAGTATAACCGCTAGTCTATTTCTTCATTTCCACGTCAATTCTTGTGCCTGGTGATTTAGTTGTTGTAATCAGGGAATTTATGTGTTTGACACGTTTTATAGAAATGGTGCGTGTGAAATGTACTGATTGGCCCTAAAATTATGTGCATCAGGTCAGAAGGTTAAGAACATATGTTTGGCTAAATCCCATTTATTAACACCTCAATGACGTACAAATATGAATAACTAGCTGAAATGCCACAGACACTGCCTCGAGAAATTCAATATTTCATTTATGACAAATTGGGTTTACGATCTCCAATTATTTACTTTGATGAATGCTTTCAATAATTACTAAAATATGATTTTTAAACAGGTTTAAACAGTCTACTAGAGAATTATAAACATTGTATATACAGCACAGTGCACAGTGTGCAATACAAGATCTCTCTCTCTTGGTATAAGTGATTCAATCAAAGTATAACGGTCCGACACCCTCCGTGGTTGCCGCTATTCCACTCATATCTGATTGTTGTAGTTGTTTGTGGCGATGATGGTCCGTGATGGTGGTACATCGGCGTCATAGACACCGTAACAAATTACAGTTTTCAATTTGTAACGGCGATTTTTATCCCCTCATAAACAATTACATGATAGATAAACGGTCACGACTGCGTTGCGGTGCTCTTAGTTAATTTATATTCCATTCTTCGGTGCTGAAACAATCCCCCGACTGCAGCCCAGAGCAAGAGCTCAGCCAGAGAGGCCAGAGCACACTCACTCTATGCAAAACTAAATAAGACTTGGCGAACAATGGCGCACGCTGAGGTGCATTCTGTCGTGAATGTAGTTGAGCGTACCGGTAAAAATCACACAAACACAGACGCCAACTTACTACACTAACCGTACCATACAGTGATTCCTGTGTGACACTAACTGACTGACTAATACAACAACCACCAAGGTTGCATACATGTTTTGGCATAATAAAGGTGCAATTTATGATGTACAATTCGCGAGAACAAGACTATTAACACAAATGGATGGTGGCTGGCTCTAGATTATAGTCGCGAGATTCCTAGAACTCCTAGAATAGCTGACGATTACATATCCAGTATAACGGCGAAACGTTTTTATATGGTAATTTATTCGCTTATTGCATATTCATAATTGTGGTTAGTGTTTTTTTTTTTCTTCTTTTACGAATTGGAAACACAACGCCTCTGGAGACTCGAAACAAAATATTGTTAAATCATGCGCATATATCACTTTGGAAACTATTTAAAAATTATAAGACAATGGGCCCGTGTTGTGCACACTCACCGAACTAAATTCGATGTTCAAGCAACAAAGATATTCCTGCAGAGCTCGGAACGCTTGCTGAACATTAAAAATACTTACGTACGTCTTCTAACTAAATTCAATAATGGGTGTGTCCCATGCATTGAATGAGATGGGAGAAAAAAAAACTAGTTATTCTTGAATGAAACTGTTACAGTTTCGTAAAACTTTCAAGTCATCGTATCACTTACACCAGCACACCGGTCATTAAGTAATATCTCATTAATGTAACTAATACAAGTGTTGAGTTTGTTACTGCGTCATTCCGTCTCCTATTGTTTCTATATTATGTTAAACTGTGAATCTGTGTGTATATGAGGATGGACTTATTGCTTGTGATCTCTGATCTCGGGAATCAATCACGACGGTAGCGCGGGTAATGGCTGTACACTTATCTTAATTGCGTAGCCGTTACAGCTGTACCGAGTACGTGGTACCGAGTATATTCCGTGCTGCAGCTCGCCTAGTGCCGCCGTGCGGAACCGTGCTCCACCTCATTACGCTGAATCAAGCCTCCGCTGTTAATTACAACTATGGCCACCCGGTGACGGGCTGTCCATATCCATTCAACACTCATCTCTTACGCTAACATCAGTACTTTCCATACTTTCATATGAAATCTCATGAAATGCAGCTACGTGTCACACGGAGTTATGGATGAGTTGAAAATGGTGTTAAAATTCTCGAGGTTGTTAAAAACGTATTAACGTGTTGTAGGTAAGATTCTGGTCATCGTGTTGACAGCATACATCCGTTTAAATTATGATTGATGTCTTCATTTTGAATTTTAGATCATAGAGTATTTTTTTGTGTG